>JACVVK020000152.1:362500-385000 GCA_018292915.2 Batillaria attramentaria
TCCTGTCACGTAGGTTTGTCACTTGTTCGGAAGCTTTCTTGGCTGTTCGACGTCAAAACGTGTAAGCACTGCTCCAGCCGTCTTCTCGTCAGTTTTATTTTCCCGCCTCGTCAGTTTGTTGTGCAGTTTCACTGACGCTATTTGCAGTATAGCCTACTTTGCTATGAATTTTTGAAGCACAAAATAGTGTCGTACGCCGCAGTTTGCATGAATGGGCAGCTCTGGATGATCATATCTCAGCAATGAATTAGAGTACAGGTTTGATATTTCGTAATGTGCTTGACTGTTGTATAGTAAATACATTGCACGAGTTTCAAACAATATGGGGTGTATGGTTTTGGCTCACGTATAGCAAAGTGAGGCCGTGTAATAACCCTCCGCCGTCTCTGTGTTCGTGTGTGTGTGTGTGTGTGTGTGTGTGTGTGTGTGTGAGAGAGAGAGAGAGAGAGAGAGAGAGAGAGAGAGAATGTGGGTGTTTCAGTGTGCACACGCACACAGTAAACCATAACATTGGCCTTTTCTCAGGATCTACAGTGGAGGCACCAAACTTAGCATGCTGGTAGACAGCCATAAGACCTTCCAAAACATATCAATTTGAATGACCCTAACTAAAGGTCAAGGTCACTAAAGCAGCCTGGAACATTATTGGCATTTTCTCAGAATCTACAAAACTTTTAAACTCTGATAAACACAAATACCTGTATTCAATGACCTTGTGTCAAGGCCAAGGCCATGGCCATACAAGCTGGCTGGGAAAAACAAAAACAAAAACAAAACCCTTGGCATTTTCTCAGAAACAACAAACAGCAGAGGAACCAAACCTGACATGCTGATAGACAGTGATAAGATCTTTCTATATATGCCGTTTTAAATGACCTTGACGCAAGGTCAGGGTTATTAAAGCTGTCTGGAAATTTAACATTGCCATTTTCTCGGACTCTGGAAGTACCAAAAGCATCAAACTTAGCATGATGAAACGTTAATGCCTCAGCTGGAAGTTCGACTGACACAGACACTTTGGGTCAGCTCCTGTGACTGCACACAATTCTGCCATGTTCCACCAGAAACTAACCCAACAATCCCTCACCATAAAAACAGCGAATAACTTTGGCAGGTGCTCGTCCCTGCGACGGCACTTCCCACCGGGCCTAGTCTTTGAGACCTGTCAGATTCAACTATCGCATTCCATGGGGCCACTCATTCTTTTCAAACTGTTCTCTAACAGCATCCCGTTTCTCGTCGCCGATAACGTCACAGTGCAGTCGAATCAAAACTCACCTCAGAGTTCTGAGAGTAGTGGAGTTAAAACCCAAAGAACATGATCAGGGACACGGCACTGAAAAATCCGCCAATTTTTTTGTAAAATTTCCCACCACGGAGCGGGTTCAACACGGTCCCGCTTCTTCTGTTGTCAACACTTTAACACCGGAGGTACCTCAGTCCAGGGACACGTGCATGGTCTCGGTTTTGTAAATCGTAAGTGAAACTGTGGAATACCATGATAAATACTTGATAGCCAAACAAGTTGATAACAAACTTGATAACAAAAACACGCTGCAGAATCTAATAGCTATCCCAAACGCATCCTCCCGGCCTACGGAAAGGCAATACACTGATCCCACCCCTTGATACGTCGTCTTTTAGCGCCTAATTCAAGCGTTCGTCGTCATTGTCTTAGCCGTCTCGTGCTCAGTCTTGTACTGGAAAGCCTGGTGGCTAAGTTTTAATGTGTACGCGATTTGTGACTGGAAACTTATTTGACTGAAACACGACTGTTTCTGTGACATTGGACAATATCACAAACTGACCTTCCGAAGAGAAAGTACTGACGCAGTGGTCTAAGCCAGACAACACAGACTATAGTCACAGTAAGGTGGTCAAACTGAAACAGAGAGCGACCGAGCCGCGGGGTGACAAACTATCACCAAAAAGAAAGCTTTTCTTTTCCTGTGAGACAGAGGAGGAGATACAGGAAATTAATGCGATTATCGAGCAAGTTAAAACTTTGGCATGTTTACATTCCATCGCCACGTGCGTGTGCTGTTTATAGACAAGCCCCGCCCGTTCTCGATATGCGGATAGACACGTCTGCGCATGCTTGCCGACGGTGTACCGGCGGGAGTTCAACCTTTAACTGACATGCCTGTATTCAATTTCCTTGTGTCAAGATCAAGGCAATGCAAGCTGTTTTGAGGAAACTTTGTTGGTATTTTCTCGGAACAACAAACAGCAGAGGCACCAAACAAAACACTGATGGTAGACAGCAATGAGACCTATGCAGACAAACCCTTTTGAATGACCTTGACTCAAGATCAAGGCCATTAAAGCTGTATGCTGTGGACGTTTACATTACCAGTTTTGCAGAAACTACACAACACTAGAGCCATCAAACTTGGCACAATGATAGACATTGATAAGATCTTTCTTACAGATCTCATTTGAATGACATTGACCCATTCATTCGGCAAACAGCCCTACAGAGCTTTGTAAGGGGCAGTTTTCCCCCTCCCCTCTCCCCCCCCCCCCCCCCCCTCGGAACTCAACACGAGCATAGAGGCTTAAAAAATTCTATTTATTTGTGTAGCTGTGAAGTCATCAGAAGTGTGACCTTGGTGTTAAATGGTGATAGTGATTACCACGAGTTCGTACATGTAGAAAAAGTCTTCCCTGTAATTTCTTTTCTATTCGCAATACCGTCATACTTATTATGACGGGAAACAAACAAACAAACAAACAAACAAACAAACAAACAAACAAACCGTTTCTTATATGTATTTGTCACATCTTAACAAGTTGCCGTGCGGCACGAGGTGCCATTTTACAGAAAACGTTCAATCAAAATGTCCTGCAAATTCTTTGCACACTTCGCAATCTGCTCAGTCGAAAAGAGTATTTCTCGTCCATCAAAATCCTTTCTGCTTTCTCAATAGAAGTGTGGAGGTGTAGCCCTTTCATGCTTGACATTAACCATTTCTAAACTCCGCTCTAGCTTCGACATCCCGTCCTCCCCCAGCCCAGCCCCGTCCGTCCAAATACCAGGGAAGTGACATTCATATTGCAGATTATTTTTGTAAGCTTCTGTTGCGACGAGAGTCGGGACGCAAGAGACAGAGTTTGTTGGATTGAGTCCCGACAGATAAAAATTCATACACTTTTTTTTGGTCTCTTGTTCCATTCTTTGACATGACATTCGCTTGGACAAAAGATGTTACAGCATTTAGTCACACCCACCCCTGCGAAAAATCTGTATTGTACGTGTTACTTGGTTCCGCATCTCTCTCTCTCTGTGTCTCTCTGTCTCTGTCTGTCTGTCTGTCTGTCTCTCTGTCTCTCGGGGAGCCGGGGTGGCCGAATGGTAGAGCGTTGGACTTCTAATGCTCGGGGCGTGAGTTCGTATCCCGGCTGGGGCCAAATATTTGTGCTGGCTTTTTCATCGTTGCCCAGTCTTTGATATCACCCGTATGTGGTGGAAAATGACGGTAAACCCCCAAACACCCACCCACCCACTCTCTCTCTTGAAAAAAAAGAAAGAAAAAACAACAAAAAACCAAACCACCACAACAACAAACGAACAAACGAACGACCCTGACCCTGTTTTGACAAGACTGTGACGGAAAGTGGTTCCGGAGACAAGAAGACATTGAACGAAAAAGAAGGGAAAAAAAGGTGTCTGAGAAAATTCCGATACACCGCTCTCTTCTCAGTCTGCCAGCTGCTGAAGCCCACTAACACAGAGGAAGTGAATGTTTAGGTTTGACCTTATGGATCTCTCAGAGCACTGGCAGCTCCCATCTCCGCTCGGAGATCTTGTTACACATCCCTCCTCTTCACAAGCTGTTATTTCGGATTATGGTTATCGAATCTGTCTCCAATAAACGCGTCTGTGCTGTGAAAAATTGCGATGTCTGGGCGCGACGGATGCAGTGTGGGTCACGTAGACACTATCGGAATGTTGTTGTTGCTCCCTGCACTCTGACAGTAGAAATTATGAGAACGTAGGATTCTGTCCTTATTTATCGGGAACCGCACATTCCATCTGTCTAGGTACATGTAGTACAAAAAAATAACCCGACCTTAAGCAGCGGCAGCTCAATTGGAGCCATATTATATAGTACGGTCTTACGACAGATACGTATGACGAATTTGAGGCCACTGTCAGCACATCCAGAACGTCTTCCCTCCTCGGTTTACTTCTGGAAATGACATGCATCCCCTGTCTGTGCTGTGAAAAACTGCGATGTCTGGGCGCGACGGATGCAGTGTGGGTCACGTAGACACTATGGGAAGGTTGTTGTTGCTCCCTGCAATCTGACACTAGAAATGATGAGAACACCGGCCCCCGTAGTGTAGTGGTTAGCACTTCGGACCATGGACCGGGAAACCCGGGTTCGAGTCCCAGCCGAGGCAAGCGGGATTTTTCCTACTTAGGTCGGCTCCTACCCAGAGCGGGTGTGCTATGGGCCCAATGGGGAGGCTGTGCCACACAGCCGAGATTCATCCACTTCACGGGTGCGACTTTAGGGGTCCTTCCCTTGGTATGACACGTCTTATGATGTGGACGATTACACGGCCGACACCGCAGGTGCCGTAGTTCCCGGGTTCCTGGTTAATGCCGGGATATTTATGACAGGAAGCGTGGAATGCGGCCCTGTCCAGCAGTCCCAAACCACACGGACCTCCATAGCATCATCTTACCATCATCCTCATCTCCATCATCACGCATAATAAAAATTGCCCCAGCTTCCGAGCCCTCCGTGGATTCCACCCATTACCAGGGAGAAATGCCCCTGGAGCCGGCAAAGAGTTGTGGCAGGAAAAAAAAATGATGAGAACATAGCATTCTGTCCTTTTCTATCGGGAACCGCACATTTCATCTGTCTAGGTACATGTAGTGTCGTCTTCTAATAATCATTTCATCTTACCGGCCTCCGTAGTGTAGGGGTTGGCACTTCGGACCATGGACCGGGAGACCCGGGTTCGAATCCCAGCTACTACCCCTGAGCGCGTGTGCTATGGGCCCGAAGGGGGAGGCTGTTGCCACACTCTCACCAACTTCGCGGGTATGACGTATCTCATGATTATACGGCTGGCACCGCAGGTGCCGTAGTTCCCGGGCCTTGTTAACGCCGGGATATGACAGGAAGCGCGGAATGCGGCCATGTCACGCAATCTCAAAGCACGCGAATCTCCACAGCATTGATCAGACCATCATCCTCATCGTCATCATCATGTATAATAATAGCCCCAGCTTCCGAGCCCTCCGTGGATTCCATCCAGGACCTGGAAGCTAAACTTAGTGGTCTAGTTCTTGTTTGGGATTCACCACAGGCATATGAAGAAATCTCACTTTGCGCTGTATAAACTTGATGGTATTACGAAGCACAGGTGAAACCAGCACTTCATTTCACCACTGTCTCTCCCTCGCATCTTGCGTTGTGCGTCCGCCACTGTCAAAGTTGTAACCAGGCGAATCAATCCGCTGTGATGTGTGTGTGTGTGTGTGTGTGTGTGTGTGTGTGTGTGTGCAGTGGTTTTTAATGCAATTTTACACCTTTAGAAAAAAAAAAGCAAGGAAACTACCGCTGCTTTAACGCCGGGCAGATGAAATACCCCCCCCCCCCCCCCCGTCAAAAAACAAAACAAAACAAAAACAACGACAAAATAACGAAACAACACACACACACACACACACACACACACACACACACACACACCACACACACACCCAAAAAACAAAAACAACCAACCAACCACCACCACCACCAACATAATCACCACCCCCCCTCCACCCAGCAAAAAAAAGCCCACCAAACAAACAAACAAACAAACAAACAAAACAAACAAACAAACAAAACAAAAGAAAAACAAAAACATAAAACAAAAAATAAAAACAGCAAGAAAAAACAACAACAACAACAACAACAAAAACCCGAAGAAACAAAAATCCTTACAAAAAATAACTCGACCTCAGCGGTAGCTCAATGGAAGCCATATTATATACGACAGACACGTATGACGAGTGGGTGGGTGCGTGTTTGGGAGTTTAACGTCCTTTCCACCAAATACGGGTGATATCAAAGACGGGGCAACGATGAAAACGCCAGCACAAATATTTGGCCCCAGCCGGGATTCGAACTCTCGACCCGAGCATTGGAAGTCCAACGCTCTACCATTCGGCCATCCCGGCTTCCCGACACGTATGACGAACTTGAGGCCACTGTCAGCACATCCAGAACGTCTTCCCTCCTTGGGTTACTTCTGGAAATGACATGCATCCCCTGACGGACTTTTAGCGCTGGATAGAAGACGAGCAATCTGGGTCACTGTGGCCAAACACTGAGCCTGTGAGGCGCTGATCCCGATGTTAATCTATCAACGTCTGACATCCGATCCTCTTCTTTTGTTAGTGATCACTATTGGCGGGACTTCGATTCCAAGGAAACCACTTTTCAAGCGCGTATGTGTCAATACACTCTGCAAATCATACTCTTCACGAGACTGCACTGGACATGATCGGCGCATTTGTACCAGTGTCAGGAAAGTGCGTGCACTAGTGTGTGTGTGTGTGTGTGTGTGTGTAAGGCGCAAGGGCTTGAAGCGTTAATAATGTGAAGATTACCGCTTGACAACCGAAGTTCCAAGTATCCATGGCTGCTAACTAAATAATTCATTAAGACAATAATTATACATTATACACACCTTAAATGGCACCAAACGACTTAAGAAAACCCTAAAGAAATGAACGATTTCCGTCCTGTCGCACTGACGTCCCTTGTTATGAAGTCGTTGGAAAAGATTTTAAAGTCACTCATATTGTCTGTTGTCGACATTAGTCTTGATCCTCTGCAGTTTGCCTACAGGGCTGGAAGAGGTGCTGATGACGCTAAGATCTTTATGCTGAACGCTCTGTACACACATTTAGAGAAACCCAATGCACACGCAAAGATTTTGTTCGCCGATTTTTCCTCGGCTTTTAACACAATTCAACCACACATTCTTGCAAGCAAGTTGATGTCAAATTTTTCTCTTGATCACAGATTAGTTTTATGGATTGTTGATTTTTTAACGAACAGAACACAGAAGGTCTTTGCCAACGGTTGTTTTTCAGAGACTTTATGTACATCCACAGGCTCGCCCCTGGGCTGTTGCTTGTCTCCCCTGATGTACATCTTGTACACTGATGAATGTAGAAGTCAGCATGACAGCAGGTTCCTTGTGAAATTCTCGGATGACACTGCATTAGTTTCTCTCTTGTTCGGATCTGAACAAACCCACGGTCCTGCACTGGATGAGTTTGTTGAGTGGTGTGATGACTCTTTCTTGGAGTTAAATGTTGTGAAAACTAAAGAGATGGTTTTTGATTTCCGAAGTAACAAAAATGTGGTTGTGGAGACTGTCATACACAATCAGGTAGTACAGGTAGTTGAAGAATACAAGTACTTGGGAACAGTCATTGATGACAAATTAAGATGGGATGCCAACACAGAAGCCATAGTAAGGAAAGGTCAGCAGAGATTATATTTTCTGAGGAAACTCAACTACTTCTCTGTGGATACAAAGTTCTTGGCACTATTTTATAAGTCTTTCATTGAAAGCATTCTTACCTTCTCTTTTATTTGCTGGTTTGGCTCTCTTAGTGTTAAAAACAAAAACTCCCTCCAGAAAATTGTCAACATCAGTTCAAAAGTGATTGGTAAGCCACAGAGAAACCTTCAGGCGTTTTTTTGAGCAGGAGGTCATCAGGAAGGCCAGTTCCATCTTAGGCATTCATGCTCACATTCTGTATAGAGAGTTTGAACGTTTTCCTTCTGGTCGAAGATTCAGAGCCCACTTCTGTAAAACTAACCGTCGAAAGTTCTCTTTTATCCCAACTGCAATATCCCTTCTCAACGAGAAGCACTGAGTGCCATAATTATTGTGATGTATTTTAATAAGCTGCTGTTTCCGCTTCTGTGATGCTTGTGATATTTGTCTGTGATTTTTTTTTAGTTGCCTCATGCTTATAATTCTCCGGTTAGTCACCAAGTGCAGGATAGGTGTGTGTGTGTGTGTGTGTGTGTGTATGTGTGTGTGTGTGTGTGAGAGAGAGAGAGAGAGAGAGAGAGAGAGAGTGTACAATTATATGAATTTATTTATCTTAACTTCTTTATGTGTCTTATGCTCGCCCGCATGAATTGCCCTACGGGGATAAATAAAGTATTTTTGACTTTGACTTTGACTTGACTTAGTTATTGACGCCGCGCAAGCAGCAAAGACTATTTCACGGCTAAACACCACACGAGAAGTAACAAGACACATCTTTTTTTAAAAGAAGAGGCGTGTACATGTACCAGCACGGAATGTGAAAAGCCTGTCACAACTACGGAGCACTTATCATGTATATAATGTTGAAGGATAGTTATCAGGTAGATGTTTCTTCCCCGGTTTGGAGGGCATAGCTATTTCAGAGTTTTGTCTTTGAAGTCCGCAGAAAAGCAGACTATCATCCTCTCCCACGCAAATGCGGACCCAGAGTACCATAGAACGTCAGTGGGGGGCAGCACAGACCGTGTGCATGATTCTTATCACATTCCGTACCTCACACGAGTGTCCCACGTTTTTTTTTTAACTCTTTTGCTGTTTTTGGCCCTGTAATCTAAAATCAGGCAAAATTAACGGTCCGTAAAGGCTCGTATTGCAGCATACATGAATATAATTTTTTTCTTTTTTTTGAACCTCAGTTGCATGCAGGATGCTACTGACTTTTATCGTATAAATTTTGTTTTCTTTTTTGTTTCTTTCTGGGTTTTTTTCCCTTTTCTTTTGGACATATATGTCGAGCATCCTTTCTTCATTGGTTCTTTTTCCATTTCTGTGTTTCTTATATATGTTCAATTAGTCTGTGTTTCTTACATGGATATTTTGATTATAATCATACTACTGATGTTCAAAAACAATAAACATGTTTTACGTAGACTGTTTATATGTGTTTGTGTGTGTGCGTGTGCATGTGTATGTGCATGAGTGTAATCAAAGTGCGACACTCCCTCTAAGCTAAATCTAAATACCTGCAAACATAACTTAATTTTGATTTTTTTTAAAGTGAGGCCATAGGTGCACAACCCGAAACTTACTTGGTAGGAAGTTAGTTAAAGCACTTCAACACACAGTCTGCCACCTGACTACCCGAATGGAAGTGATTGACCCGTCTTTGATGCCACCCTTGTGTGGTGGAAAAGGACGGTAAACCCCTAAAAACCGATCTACCCCCTCCCCCACCCCTCACTTTTTAATAATAATAATAATAATAAGAAGAAGAATGATAATAATAATAATAATAATAATCGCATTAATATTGGCGCTTTATCCCAAATATTTGGCTCAAAGCGCCGCGAGCTACAACCAACACGCACGCTCACGCGAATCACACGCATTTTCTCACACACTGGACATGAAAACACATTACAATCACGTGGTGCGAAGGGCCAGCTCAGCAATTTCAGTTTGGGAATTTTAGAATTGCATTTATTTTTGATTTTTGTGAGCTGATCAGCGGGGGGGGGGGGGGGGGGGGGTTGGAAGGAAGCCGGAATACCCGGAGAGAACCCCTGACGGTCGGCCCGAATGAACAGTTTCCACATCCTCCCCCCCCCCCCGGCACCCCATCTCTCTGTGAAACAAGTTTAGGTTGGAGAAAGCCTCTCCTCCCGTCTCACTACGGACGGGGTTCTGGATCCGGTCTAGGAGTGTTAGATGATCAAAGGCTTGTGTAAGGGTGTGGGCCGGGTTGCTGAGGGCACCCGTCCGTTTGAACGCTATGAGGCCGGCAGCGCAAGCTTTCAAGCAAAGGACCGATTAAAAACCGATCGATCGAACTGGGAATTGCTTTTGTAATGCCATTTGGGAATAAACTTTTCAAGGGAGTCTATTTCCTTCGCCAGCTCGCCACCCTTACCGTGGCTGCAAGTATCAGCTTTTTCTGGAATCAATACAATCTTGTTGAATCTGAAGCCGAAATGTGCTGCCGATAGGCGCACTGTGTTTGAAAGAGACCAATCAGGGGAAGAAATTGTATCCTTAACCAAACTGGGTCAGGCGGAGCAACCCGTGCAAGTTTTGAAGTGATCTGAAATAATCACTCGAGGTGGCAGCCGAGCGGCAAGGATGACCGTATGAAGTGATTTGTGTCAATCGAAGAGTCTCCTTGTGCTTGCATCCGCCAAAATTGAAGATTCTTTCTTTCAACCGCTGGCTGCAAAACAGGGGAATTTTGTATCTGGTGAAGCTGAAAAGACGCCACCTGGGGATCTCGTGTCAGTTTTAGGAAGGGTTGTACCCCTTTGGTATCCATGCTTTGCGAACCAGAAGTATGGTTTCCAAAATTCCAGAGAACGTTATGACCTTGCTGCGTTCAAGTTATTACATTACGTATTCAGGGTGTTTCTCATAAACGCCCCAGGAGTGCCAGCGCTTCCGATTAGGGCAAGCAAGCGGCCAGATCCCGAGATTTTGCAATTGTGCACACTTTACACATTTTTCCGCAGCGCTAACTGCATCTGTAACCGCGCCTAAAAAAATCGGAGGAATAAATCCCGCGCTAACGACGAAAGCACTCCGCGCGGGTTTTCTAATGTGTTCACGGCTTTCAAGGGAACTAATCGGCCAGCGGAACTTATTACTTGCCCTTTACGTAGAGGCCTTCACGGTATCGACGTTTAGGAGCTGATCACCGGTGAACCGTATCCCAAAACAACAGGTGTGCACTCGCTTCACGCGTCCCAAATTCCTCTCCGTGCAACAACAATGAAAATGGTGACCTGGTGACCTGCTCGGAGTCCGCGGCCTCCGAGGTCGCTTAATTTAAAGTTGCTGCATCAAGCTGAAAAGTGCTGTAACTTTACCAAAGTTTCATGATAAGGCAATGACCTGTCTGTGTTTATTGACTTTTCCGTGATCATTGCGTTATTGAAGCCCGATGAAGGCTAAATTTGTCACCGACGTGCGAAACAAACAAACAGACAACAACAAAATACGACCCTCCCCCAAAACAACAACAACAACAACAACACACACACACACACACACACACACACACACACCACACACACACACCACACACACACAACAAAAAACCCCAACACACACAGACCAACCAACCAACCAAAACCAACCAACCACCAACCAACCAACCAACCAACAACAAAAAACCCAACAACAAACAACAACAAAAACCCCAACTAAACAAAAAACAAAACAAAACAACAAATACTCCAAAACAAAACAAAAACAGAACAAAACAACAGAACATCAACAACAAAAACCAACAGTAACCCCAACAACCCAAAAAGTGACCCGCCGATCATCCCCTCTCCCCAACCCCACCCCCCCGTCTTGAATGATGATGTTGCGTGTCCTTCGATGCTTGTCTTTCCTCCCAGTGAACTTGGAGTCAGCACTAACTAGAAGAAAACTTTGGCGACAGTTCGTCTGCCTCGTCAAATTGAGAGAAGGTTCTGTCAGGCTTTACAAACACTGCACCCAAAGGCTGTCGTCTGATTTGTTGACGTGCTGGTCTCGGCTCACACAATGTGCAGGCTCACCAAGACACATTGCAAACCGGTTTACTTTCACTACGGCGGCGACCAATATTTCTTTTCATTACTCGATGTGATTACTTCGATCACCCGGATGGTTTCTAGAAAATAGCAACAACAGCGACGACACCGACAAGACAACAAACAGACAAACAGCCCCCCCCCCCCAAACAAACAAAAACCCCCACATAATAAATAAAAAAGACGACAACAACAACACGAACAAAAAAGAAAAACAAAACACACACACACACACACACACACACACACACACACACACACACACACACACACCGGTCTTGGCTGGGGGAAGAATTCAGCCATTTGATTTTCTTTTCCAGCAATCGGTTTTGTCCATCAAAAAATAGCCACCAGGCACACCAAAGTGGACTTACTGTACACATCCCTTTACCACAAATTTTGGGCATTAGGAAAACTCTCCGTCTTATGAACGGGGTTTGCGACCACGAAGTGGCGGGAATTCGAACGAAAAGAAAGGAAGAAGGGGGGCGGGGGAGGGAGGGGGGAGAGGAGACGAATGCTTGCAAACGAAACTACATACATATTCATAGGGATTTATGGGGGGAAAAGTATCATAGCCCGCAGCTTGTCCTTTCATTGCTATCTGCTCGGGAATCGTGGCCAAAATCATTCCATGTTTCAATTTGAACCCCCTATGGGTTTAGTTGAAAAGGGACAGCAAAGAGGTGGATCGGAAACGAAATGATTTCAGATACTGGCATTTTTTTTTTAAAGAAAGATAATAATGCCAGATGCGTGCAGAAACACTTGCAGGTAAGCCGTGCTGTAGGTGGCGTAGGTGTCAGAATTGTTTAATGCATATGGATATGAATTATCCATAAATTATCTGGGGTTCGCATCTTTCTCCAGCATGTCATGATGTCAGAAATCTCAGAATTGTACCAAGAGGGGGCGCCGAAACGGCAGCACAGCTCAACTTGACCAAGCTGTGTGCGTACTGTGCATGTTTATTTCTGTAGAGTGCACCATGTACAGAATCTTCACACACACACTGACACACACACACACACACACACACACACACACACACACACACACACACACACACACACACACCCGGCACAAAACCATGCATGCATTCTGTTACACATCCAGCGCACATAGACACATTCATGAGACAAATGTTTGCATTTGCACCGTTTTATAAGGGAAACTCAAACCAACAATAAACAGTAAAAAAATTTAAGCTATAGTATTGAGAGAGAGAGAGAGAGAGAGAGAGAGAGAGAGAGTCAAATTATGTGTCTCTCAGAAACTGGAAACAGCGCAGCGCTTGCTTTTGCCAGACCAACACCAGTACAATCGTTGTCGGTTTTCCTACAAACCCATGTTGAGAGAGAGAGAGAGAGAAAGAGAGAGAGAGAGCCCACAAACCACCTATAAACACAAGGCACGCAGCCGGCGTGGTAGGGACAGGAACGATCTACATACTGCCCATGGCCTGGCGCTACTGACATCACCATTTCTTGGTTCCGGATCTGCGGGTGGCCAGGCAAACGGTATTATCGCAACTGACACCAACCCCAGAATTAGTGCAAACCGCAGAAACACTGAATCTCACTACCAACCTGATCCCACACCACACGAACTGCACATCCGGAACTAACCCCAAAAGAACAGGGTTACATTTCTGTGAAATTGAAAACCCGCTCCGTTCTTGCAAGAAACTGCAACATCCCCTTTCCGCCCACCCACTCCCCAATCTCTCTACGGCCGGGGCCGTACATGTCGCAACAACGAAAAACAATTTTGCCCATCGCTTGTAACCTGGGGGCTTCAAAGTTTCTTCGCCAAACGAATTTGTCATGGGCCCCGCGCTTCCAGACCAGCAATTTATTTCAAATGGCGAGAACCTTTCATGTAGGGAATTCTTCCCTGTGCCCCTAGGAGAATGCGCTCACAGTAACGCTTGCAACACAGTAATACGGTTGCACTGGGTACGAGTCCAGACCAGTAAGAGGCCAGGAAGTAACAGGGGCAAAATCAGAATTGGATTTACCTAGAGGAGCTCGGTGACGATTTGAGAAAGAAGGGCTCATTGAATTTGCCTACCTTGATTATACCGATTCAGTTGTTGATTTGTTAATACAGCCTTCACGAAAAGTTAAGGACCACTTGCAAATATCATTCAACTTTTGTCGTGGTGGCATGCTGGCGTAGTGCTGAACATCGCTGAAACGGCGGCTTATGTAGGCAAACAAATGAGCACAGTTCATAACCAGGGATGCATTCTTTGACCTGCATCTCATTTTTGCCGTGCAGAAAGCCCCAAGTATCGCTCACTGAACACTGAAACTCGGTCTAGTTTTGCCGAAATTGCAGATTTTCAAACGCGCCAAGCATGCTGTGTGACGCGCACGTGCCATCCACACAGTGGTCGCCATGTTCACTAATTACCCCTTAACCTTGCTACCGAATTTTACGTTAAATCTTATTCGTTTATTTTTTCTGATTTATTGAAACTGTCACCCATTATGTTGACTGGTCCTTAACTTTTTGTGAAGACTGTATTAGTAGCAAATTTTTTTTATCTACAAGAGTAGACTAAAAGAGTCCCGGCCGGATTTCATATATATATGACTGATATATATATCAGTCATATATACACGCCGAATGCAGAAAAGATTCCCACTTTGTATGATAATAAAGAATAATGCGTGTAACATTAATAACAAAGGACAATCCACGCAGCGACTAGTACCGACAGACAAGCCAACTACAGTAATTGGCTTCCAAATGAGGTGATTTTGTGGACGACCGAAATAAATAAAATGATGTGCACCGACTCGGCAACTACGGAATTGACTCATCAGGGGAATAAAAGAAACATTTCCTGACAACGCAGCCTGACGACATTTGCGTGCATCACTCCAGTAATCCCCTCATAGTCCTCACATAATTCACTAACAATCCCTTCTTTTTGCAGAGAAGGATAGAAATAAAAAATACTTAGTGGTCCAGGAGCGACACTGACCCAATAAACAGTACACAAGAAACTATTGCGGGCATGCCAGCCCCGGTGATATTATTTCTGTCTGATCCTAATAACCTTGCTTTGACTGACCCAAAGTCGGTCTACTATCCTCTGGTTTCTGTAGCATCGATTGTGTGTGTGCGTGCGTGCGCGCGCGCGTGTGTGTGTGTGTGTGTGTGTGTGTGTGTGTGTGTGTGTGTGTGTGTTTGGGAGTTTAACATCCTTTTCCACCACGTCAGGGTGATATCAAAGACGGTCGATTTTACCAAAGACGGTCGATTTCGGGGATTTAGACGTTCTTAACACAAAAAAAGATAAAGCTGCTTTCATGTAGAGGGCCGGTAAAATCTGAACAAAGCCATATCCGACCCAGTTCCTCCTGAAATCATCGATTTGGCTGAGTTTCCGGACATCACGCTACCCACATTCCGACTAAAAATGCGGTCAAAACCTTATAGTGAGAACCCGACTCTTCAAATAAACGGTGCGAAAACCAGAGGGTAGATTGTGAGATCGTCGCAGATTTTCACCCCAACACAATAACCGTGCCGGAGAAGTGCTGGCGGTGATTGCATTCAGCTCGTTATGGGAGGGGATTGTCAATTCACGAAGTAGAAAATGGATATAGAGGCAATAAGAATGGAGCGGCACACAGCGTCACTGCCATCCTATTCATTTCTCTGCGCGGTTTAAAGTCTCAAAACGTTTGTCGGGCATACAATAATAATAATAATAATAATAATGAGTATTGTATAGGCACTTTACCCAATTTCATGAATCGGCTCAAAGCGCCGCGAACTGAACCCAACACGCACGCTCACGTGAATCACACGCATTCTCTCACACACTGGACATAAACACATTACAATCACGTGGTGCGAAGGGTCAGCTCAGCTATTTAAGTTTCGGAATTTAGAATTGCATTTATTTTTCAGATTTGGTGGGCTGAACATTTCCAAAGCAGAGGGGGAGGAAGCCGGAGTACTCGGAGAGAACCCCCGACGATCGGCCCGAATGAACGGTACCACGTACGAAAAGGAAAAATTCTTTGCCCCGAGTGGGACTCGAACCCTTGACCTCTCGCATTGGTGACAAGTCTCTTAACCACTGGACCGCCCCATACAACAACGCTGTGGAAATATTTTCATCGAATGCGCTTGATCCTTGGTTCAGAATCAAGTCACTTGGGGCACAGTACAGCACCTGAAACCATTGTGGTTGGCGTTATGTTGTTCTACGCATGTAGAAAGGTACCACGTACCGAGCAGACGACGTTATTTGGTGGCGGAACGAAGACCAACTAGAAGAGCTGACCGGTGGCTATTATTATTAGCGACTTTGTCGACCGGCGTGTAGTGCGTGTATGGAAGCGTCAGGCCAAAGAAAGTCACAAACCTCTTATTAGGTGTACGGAGCGTTTACGCCAAAGAAAGTCACAATTCTCTTATTAGAAGCCGCGTAGTTACTAAAATGGGTGGGTGGTTTGGTGGGTGGGTGGGTGGGTGTTTGGGGGTTTAACGTCCTTTTCCACCACATACAGTTGATATCAAAGACGGGGCAACAATGAAAAAGCCAGCACAAATATTTGGCCCCAGCCGGGATACCAACTCACGACCGGAGCATTAGAAGTCCAACGCTCTACCATTCGGCCACTCCGCCCCCCCTTACTAAATGGACGCTCAATGGCCGAAAGGAACATCTAGTCATTTGACAAACAGCATGAGAGCTTTGTAAGCGACAGATTTTTCGCTTAGAACTCATTGCGAATATACAGACTTTAACCCGTCTGGGGGTGGCCGATGTGTACGCCTGCAGGTCAGATGTTGCGTTCCTTTGTGCACCAGTTTACAGCGTCCTTGGCGAAGGTCGGAAATCCGTGCTCTTATTTTGTGTGGATGGAGAGAAGAAAATGATCTTTGGGCGGCGAAAACGAGCGTCAATCTGAGTTCTATTGATGTCGGGCCGGACTGTTCGAGTTCAATCAAAGATAAGTAGGTTGTAAGTTGAAAATGTTTCCATTATCAGAAACTAATCTTTGGGGCACAATCTTTCAAATGAGCTATATGTCTAGAAAGACAGCCAGTAAATTCGCACCCTATATGTAGTTGTTACTCTCAGTGATAGCGACAGTTCTGAAAGGAAATAAAATAAAGAGATGAAAAAGAAAAGAAAGAAGAAGGAAATAAGAAAATAAGAACGACATAGAGCAGAATAGAAAGAACAGGGAAAAAAAGATAAAATCAAGAAAAGACCCCCCCCAAAAAAAAAAACAACAACAACAAACCAAACCAAACAAAACAACAACAACAACAAACAAAAACAGCAACAAAAAGCCTAGCGACAACAAACAAACTGAACAACAACAACGACAACAACAACAACAAATAAACAAAACAAAACAAAACAACAACGCACCAAAAACCAAACCAAACCAACCTAAACAAACAAACAAACAAACAAACAAACAAACAAACAAACAAACAAACAAACAAACAAACAAACAAACAAACAAACAAACCAGCCAGCAACAGTAACATCAGCAATTTGTATATGGGAAAAAAAAAATCAATAAGCGTACAATCAACCAGACAAACGAACAATTCAAAAATAAATGACACAGGAAGAGAAAGAAATTGTTCAAACAGCGTTTTAAGTGGGGAAAAATTACAGGACCCGTCAATGACAGGAAATTCCCTTGCTTAAGCAGATCCGCAACGGTCGCTCAGCATGGAAAATTCTTCTTCGGAAGCAACAGGAAATTGCGATATCAGGAGCCGTCAGAAAACAAAAGAAAATTCAAAGGAAAAATGAGGCAAAATTCCCCTATGATTTTTTTTGGGAAACAGTGGTATTGGCAAAATGACAGAAATTATTTAGGCTGAACACAGCACGGAGAGCACAATATAAAACAAAACAAACATTTTCAGGGAGAAAAAAATAACTGGATTTCAAGGGAAGTTCCACAGTGGTAATTTGTTTAACTCCGTCTGGTTTTTCTTTCCCCTTGACAGTTGTCTCAAAATAGCACCTAGATTACCCCCCCCCCCCACCTCCCCGTCTGATTCGGTTTGTGTCCTTTGTCTCAGCGCCAACAACACACATCAAGTCCTCTGTGTTCCTAAAGTGACAGTTTTCAAACCAAAACAAGATCTGTCAGCGACACGGGGAGGGATTTGTGAACGAGGCGCAGATCAGGAACTCATTAATTCCGCCGTCGGCAATAAAACAATGCGCCAACAATCGCCCTTCGGCACGAATCGGGGGAAAAGGAAAAGAAAATCAGGGCATAGAAGGGTCGTCAGACATTGCTGCGATCCATCATTTTCCTTCCTTAATGAAAGAAGAGTTCACTGGAGGCGGATGAGTTATCCTCCTTTATTGAGGAAGACTTTTTATTGTCATGTGGGACGCGGGATGAGAACGAGTTCTTTTTACCCGGACAAATATTTCATGCGAGTATGGAAATTAAGTTACACAGTAATTGTTTCTTTGTCCTCAAGGTGAACTGAAGCAGAAGAGAGAGAGAGAGAGAGAGAGAGAGAGAGAGAGGGGGGGGGGGGGTGGAACTCAGGAGACCTGTACAATTGGATTAGGTCAGGAGACATATGGTTAGATAAGAAGCCACGGAACTGTAATAGATTGGCTGGAGAAATGTCACTGGTCAGACTGCATGAATAGGATTGACTACATAATCCTGATCGTTTCGTTTGATTCAGTTTCAGTAAATCAATTTCATGCCTATACTTGTGCAATGTGGTTTAAATACATGGATCCCGGGATTCTGAATCGTCCAGTGCATGTGTGCATTGCTGATGGAAACTGTCCTTCGTATTGTATTTTTGATGAGTTCAAAGTCTGATTACTATATAGTCTTGCTCGAAGCTGGGGTCAACATAATCTTAGAGAGGGTGTGCGAATGGACTTAATGCGTTTGCCGGACCCCAAAAATCGTCTTGTGTGCATTTCTGTGGTAAAAACATTTTGTTTTGTTTTGTGTTGTATCATGAGGAAAGCCGACCAAGGTGAAGTAACTCTTCACGAAGGATTCCGTATAGCTCAGCCAATTCACTGGATCGGAGAGCCTGGGGCCCGTATGTAAAACGGTTAATTGAACCCGCGGCTACGGGCGTAACCCAGACTAGGACAAAAGAAACCCCAAAACAAAATTAAATAAAAAAGGAAGCGAAGAAAGAAAGACAAAAGTCCTTCTATAACACCATAGGCACCTTGCTGGAATGGACCCGCTTACTGATTTAAAACAAAAAAACAACAGAAAATTTAACCCTAGAGCTAGTTTAGTTCGAGGTTAGACTCTAACCCGGGGCTAAACTCCCGAACCCCGACTTTTCCATGCGGGCCCAGATGTAGCTGTGGCACAAAGAGACAGACACACAGTCAAACAGATAACACTGATTCTACAAGTCCCTCCTCTACTGACTGGGAGGCAAACAACAGTCCAGCTTTTGCTGTCCAGTGAACCATATACACACTTCATCCCACGAGCCCCCCATTCATCATGCATTTTCTGCTCCAAGACTACTACCGTAGAAAACTGCCTAGTGTTCCCGATGGAACGGCGTGGTAAGCTGGACCATTATTACACCCAGCACGCAGCAAGCGCGGTGCCCCTATCTTTCCTACAGGGGCCTTGTAGTGAGAAGTCACCAACTGTAGATTAAAGGATGACAAACAACGTGCCATGTGAAAGTTGAGCGGCGAGGGAGAGGAAGGGCGCGGACAGAGATTGAGAATGGTCGTGGAGCATCTCGCTTCCCATCTGATTGATCGCCGCCACTACCTTCGTCTCTGTCTCTGTCTCGTGGTCTCCTCCGCCGCGCGACGATCCGGTTACCACTCTGCTTCTGTTTCTTGTGTGCTTCTTACTCAAGTTTCCGATAAAGAAGTGCGGAACTGAAGATAGTCTCCGTTCGGGTGTTTTCAGTACTTGAAGAACACAGGCAGCATTGGACTGTGTGTGTGTGTGTGTGTGTGTGTGTGTGTGTGACGCGGTGTGTGTGTGTGTGTGTGTGTGTGTGTGTGTGTGTGTGTGTGTGCTGTGAAATTCACTATTACACACGCATATTATATTATCAGTCGAATTGGGTCTGTGAGTTGTGTAATTTTCCACGTGAACTGGTGGTCTTCCACAGCAGGTATATATATATATGTGTTCTGTCAATCATGGACACGGTCCAAAAGAACCGAAGTCGAAAGCAATTGTCCAGCGACTGAAAAGACAGTATACGTATGCTCTTCCAACATGCCATTTTTGGATCCAGCAGAGCGGCCACAACAAAAACCAAGCAGTTTAAAACAAAGTGAAAATTTAAAAAAGGCGTTGCTTGCACGGACACAACTTTTTCGAAACAGCGCTCATCATTCTCAATTCTTCTACACTAAAGAATAGTTTTAAAGGACCGAACGGTTCAATCTGAAATGTCTAGACACATTTATCAGGACCACAAACGCTACATTTAAATGAGAAAAGAGAACTTCAATGGCGTGGAATTTGAACAGAATCCATTCAGTTCAACTTGTGGCAGTGAAGGAACGGTGGCATATTGATGAGGAGTCTCTCTCTCTCTCTCTCTCGTCCGTGCTCGGAATCTCTGCACCTCAAAACGATCATTTGCGAATCAGTTTCGACCAGGACAATGCCTCTGTGGATTTTCTTGGAGGTTGTGACATAAGCAACCTGTACCCTTATCCATCATGCACCCGACGAGGGAAGCATTGAAACGCACTCTGCCAAACTGTCTGGAAGAGTCATACCGGCTCCAGACTGAAGCCTGCGTTGAAGACATTTTGAATGTCCTAAGAGTAGTGAAAGCGAATTTTTTTTTTCGCTTATGAACCTATAAGACAAAAAACACAACACAACACAACACAACACAACACAACACAACACAACACAACACAAAAAGGGGTTGGGTGGGTGGGTATTTAGGGGTTTAACGTCTTTTTCCACCACATAAGGGTGATATCAAAGACGGGGCAACGAGAAAAAGGCCAGCACAAATATTTGGCCTCAGACGGGAATAGAACTCACGAACCGAGCAGTGAAAGTCCAACGCTCTACCGCTCGGCTATCCCGGCTCCCCAAACTAAACCAAACCAAACCAAACCAGACTTGTGCTTAAGGTAACATGCCCCTAAAACCTAAAAATTAGGGTAGGTAGGTCGGATTTTTTTCTTTTTTAAAGAACGAAAATTGGTTTAAAGGTGAGCAACATTTTCAGCAAAGGTGCAGCATCGCCGTTTTTTTTTTTTTTTTTTTAAATCTCGGGATCATGCTGCAGCAGACGACACAAAGATGCCGAAGCGAATGGGAACAGTGGCATGTCTGTTTTTTTTTTTTGTTTTTTTTTTAAATCTCTGAAACTTTTGTTTAAAATTGAAATTGCAGTCCACTCGCTCTTTTTAACTTTGCGACCTCATATTTTTTTTTCAAGCAACAGGACGTTCTTTGGCACGTAAATGCTGCCTCTGATGTTACGATGCCACGATGCCACATCTGGTTATTCCTTTGGGACTCGAATGCTGCCTCTGATGTTACGACTTGCCACATCTTGCGATTCTTTGGGACTCAAATGCTGCCTCTGATGTTACGATGCCACGATGCCACATCTTGTTATTCCTTTCGGACTCAAATGCTGCCTCTGGTGTTACGACTTGCCACATCTTGCGATTCTTTGGGACTCAAATGCTGCCTCTGATGTTACGACTTGCCACATCTTGCTGGTTACACGCAACCGGCGAACGTTTTTTCTCGAAACGTTGCTATACACACCTAAGAAAACATGACATGTATGATAAGCGAAATATAATTCTTCAAAATATTGAGCTTTGGTTGATCTGCACTGAAATGGGTGCAGAAAAATTATGGATGGTATGCCGTTCGGCACAGCTAAGTGGTTTCACTCGGCAGAGAGGGTGGTTCCCGCCCCCCCCCCTCCCTCCCCCTCCTCGGATCGAAATTCAGGAGGAAATAACTCAGAAATAAAATACATCATCGTTGTATAAATAATCGAGGTTTGCCTGCCAGAACGGTCTATCTCTCTTCTTTCTATCTGTGTAGGTAGACCAATATTGCAGGCAACAATCAACTAATTTTCTTGTCACCGTCGCACTCTCGCCCTGAACTCATTGAGTCACCGAGGCTCCAGTCTTCGGCCGTTTGAACCCACAAGAAAAAGCGCGTTAAGATGTCCTCGGTCTGAACGCTGGTGTCATTAGGAGCAAATTACAGTTTTCATCGTCATGTAACCAGCGATTAGTAGCAGCCGAGGTGATCAATGAAGCCTGATACTTGCGCTAACTGAAACACGGCACCCCCTCTCTTTCAACGTTATCGAACCTTTCAGTTGAGAGCTGTGATGAATGGGGAGGGACGCTGATATCGATGACTTTTTGTAAAGCGGCGCTTTGAGGGTCTGCGTTTGTTGGAAACACAGCCGATCACCGTGCCTAATTCTTGAAGAGTAACGTTACGTAGGGGCCTTACTTCAACACGCACCCTTGCAACATGTAGAGATGCACGTGCTTGGCTGACTATAACAGGTATAAGGACAGGAATGAAGAAAGAAACAGTTGCGACCAAGATGCCACCCATAGACGTAATGATAATAGTGGTATTAATAATAATGATGATACTGATAGTAACAAGTGATTTCAAAATAAGGCCACTATATCTTAGTTTCCCATGGCCAGAGTCTCTTTTGAATAATAACCAATAATGGTGAAGTTTATAGGGAAAAAACGTCACTGTGACAGAGCCGGACGGATTAAAAACGACAAGGGCTGGACCGTCTTTTATGAGCAATTTTTAATCATTTTCTACTCACAAGTAAACTAACGAACGCAACGGAAAATAGATAGGTACAATCTACTTGGGGACAATTACCTTAATTT
>JACVVK020000152.1:390000-402500 GCA_018292915.2 Batillaria attramentaria
GAGCTGGGATGACATCATCTAAAGATGTCAATAGGCTAACTTCTCGTGTATTATAACTAAAAGCACGGTGGATCTTTGCTCCGACACGTACGTAGGAAAACTTCTACTATAAACACTGCCACTACGGTGGGACACGCCAGAACAGCTCCCTCCCCCGTACACCCCCCTACACAGCAACAATGACTCCAGGCATTTTGTGTAGGCATATAGAAGCATGCAGTAAATCTTACTGAAACAGACACGATTTCGTTTGAATATTTAAAGGGGCGTGGGTTGGTGGGTGTTTAGGGGTTTAACGTCCTTTTCCACCACATAGGGTGATATCAAGGACGAGGTAACGATAAAAAACCAGCACAAATATTTGGCCCCAGCCGGGATACGAACTCACGACCCGAGCATTAGAAGTCCAACGCTCTACCATTCGACCACCCCGGCTCCCCACTTAAAGGGGCTAATGCTACTACCATTTTGTATGTTAACAGGAAACAGTTGACGCTCGAACTACTCTATCTTGATGATTAGTACAGCTCGCAATGAGACCCAGTGTTGTTTACACTTTGCGCGAATTGTCGAAGATTCAAATTCTACAACTGTTGTTACACTACTGGAGCGCTCAGTGGAGTCGCCGCGTGATCGAGTACGCTTCCGCTGGCTCGGTGCCAGCATTACAGACTCTGTCACTGTCCAGGGCCCGTTTGTAGAACTCGAAGTTAATTTAACCCACGTCTACGGGCCTAACCCAGACTCGGACAAAAGAAAACCCAAAACAAAATTAAATTAAAAAAAAAAGGAAGCGAAGAAAGAAAGACAAAAATCCTTCTATATAGGCACAGTCACCTTGCTGGAATGGACCCGCTTCCTGATTAAAACAACAACAACAACAACAACAACACAAAACCCAACAAAAACAACAACAGAAAAATGTAAGTTAGACTCTAACCCGGGGCTAAACTCCCTAACCCCGACTTTTACATGCGGGCCCTGATGTCTCAGTGGTGTCATGATAGACACCACGAAAACAGCTCTGTTTGCATAAAAAATGGTAGCGTCAGCCCGTTTAATCTTACTCAAGTTGTCACAGGTGTAAAAAACATATCACGCGGACAAAACAGTCCCAAAGGCCATGTTTGATCCAATGTTCCGACAGGTTGCCAGTTAAAAAACCTCAAGCCTGCGATGGATTTACAAATGCAAAGCTCTCAGGAGTTATTTGACGTATTGATGAACTGGCAATCGAAACTAACATTAGCAGTGCATTGCTCTAGAAGCGGAAGCACCGAAGCGTGTCGAGATCAAAGAGGTATTGCAGGAGTATGGATTTCTGCATGTCTGAAAGGTTTTGCAGAATGGAACTGTGCTTGTGTTTAAACTACAAAAGAAACAGTGTTGTGGCCATTTCTGTCGGTGAGTGTTTATCCGACAGTTTGAGCGTATAGATTATTTCTTTCTTATGCATGAACCAAAGGGCTGTAGTTTGTACCAAGAGTGGAGGATATGAATCGTGAGTTTCAATTTCTGAAAAGGAACAGACAGACAGACAAACAGACAGACAGACACACAGACACACAGACACGCACGCACGCACGCACGAACGCACACACGCACGCACGCACGCACGCACACACACACACACACGCACGCACGCACGCACGCACGCACGCACGCACACACACACACACGCCATCGTTTTCGGGCAATTTCTGTATGCCTCCCCAACTTAAAAAAAAATTTCATTTCTGTTTTTAGGACATATGCATATACATGCCACAGACATTTATAGACAACAGACCTTACGTAGATGGACATATCAAGTTACTCCAGAAAATATCTTACAAACATATACAACAAATTACACACACACACACACACACACACACACACACACACACACACACACACACACACACACACACACACACACACACACACACACACACACACATACAGAGACACAGATCCAAATAGCAATCCAAATAGTAACAACACTAATAACAGTGTAAAGAAAGGGGAAAAAAACAACAACAAAAAATTCACTCACAACATACACAAACATTCCACCTGAGTAAAACAGTACTTTTTTTTTAAAAGAGTGCGACACATTTGGAACCAATAGAATGGCGAGACGACGTGATACATGCTCTGCAGAGTAAATTGTCAATGTTTTGAGTTATATACCGGCGACCCGCACGCCATTAAAGATGTGTAATTGTCGATTTTCAAAATTAAACACCAGAAAACAAATCGACAGAACGCATTTTACATACGCGACACTGCTTCCTCGGGAACATGCCCCCAGCAATTTCAGCGAGCGGAATTCAGTCTTCAAAGCCGCTTACAATCGGTCAATATCAGTTGGTATTACATCGTCTGATCCCAGTTTACAGGCCTGTCCGTGAACTGGTTCCTTTAGCTTTCAACGAAAAGTTCCGTTTTTATTTCGGATCCTCACTGGGAATACTTAAAGAGCCGTATTGGTTCTTTGAATACTTTATGTACTGCTGCGGGTCAGTCTGAAAGAGTGTGAATCACGTTTGTGTGTCATATGTCTTATCATGTAAACCCAACACTAAAACCCACTTCTTCCAGTCAGCCTTCTTGTACTCGTAGTAAGACTCTCAGTAAATTAGCTGCGAGATGGTCTTTGTTGCATGTTGTGCAACTCTATCCATCTGTAAATACTCAGCCCCCCCCCCTGCCCCACCCCAGGTCCCAGCTGTATGTTATGACAGTGATGTGTGTGTGTGTGTGTGTGTGTGTGTGTGTGTGTGTGTGTGTGTGTGTGTGTGTGTGTGTGTGTGTGTGTGTGTGTGTGTGTGTGTGTGTGTTTTCTCCGTGTGTGTGTAATCGTATAATCGTAATTGTAGAGCGCTCTGAGCCAGCGTCTGCTGGGATACTGCGCTATATAAAAGCACTTTATTATTATTATTATCATGTGTGACCGTAGACGCAGTCTGTGCTAATGGCACAAGTCTTCTCCGAACAAAGCATGGTCAGACTGAAGGGCATATTCCAGCGACGAAGAGAACGTTACATCCCCCAGTCCATCATGATATTAGTGTAGGCAAAAGTACGAAATAAAACGCCCCATCACAGCGCGCGTGCCAAGTGAACGTGCCAGGAGGTCGGAACCCTCTCTTTACGTGCTCACTCCCGTCAATTCTCCCCTCAGCTGCAGCCGGACATGAGGGAGGAAGAATCCAGCCATCCGACGGCCACAGGAGGCTTCTCGCAAAGGACGCTGGACAGACAGAGGCCAGAGGTCGCGTATGCAGCGCCCTCCAACTTGAAAGGGAGAGAAATCATGCACGGCATCGGTGCCAGCAATTTACACGTTTACTTTTCCGGTCGTTCGGATATTTCGCTCCGTTTGCACTCAAAACGAAAACTACTTTGATGTTTTCTGTCTTCCTGCGTATACGTTTTTTTTTCTTGTTTGTTTTTCTTTCTTCCTCATTTTTTTTGCTGGTGTGATGTTGTAATGTTTGCATAAGCTTCGGCAGTCTGCGATACGTTTCCGACGAAGCAATATTACGGTTGTCTCTGTGAAGAAACGACGAATGAATACAGCATCACATTCGGTGCACCGAAAGGGGTGAAGTGCTCGGAGGAAAGCTCTCATAAGTGTCTTTACACTCAGGGGACTTCACGGACTCCAAGGCATTGTGTGGGCTGAGGCTTTCAGATAAGTGCCGTTCCTTTGAAAGCTTGTCTGTTGGCACCCGCTAACGTCCTCTCCATCCACAAGAGACCACTCAAAAGTCTGCCACTGTTCGCTCGTCGCTCCAGGCTCGCATCAGCACCAGCAGCTTACGAAAAGAAAAGGGACACAAAACGGCGGAAGGTCTGTTTAAGAAAGGAAGAATGGGAGGATAATAAACAATGAAACAATGATTATACTGACTAGAAGTATTCTCATCGTTGCAATCGCTGTTCGGATGTGTGGGCTCTGCGTGCATGGGCTCCGAAAAAAGTTAAAGTGTCCGACAGATTCAAACTGTTTTTTCCCCCCCAGAATCCCAGTCTCTACTATCAACTTTACCGGATCTCAGGACTGGTGTTAGTACATCAAAGTATTTTCCATCACCAATAACATTCATTTGCGACCAGCACAGTCGCCGCGACTTCGCTACTAAATCTGTATCACCAAACATGCGGTTTTTTTTGTGTTTTTTTTTTGGACGGGCTGTTCTTGTATACCAGCAATGGTTTTGGTTGTGTTTGAGAGTTTAACGCCCATTTCCACCACGTATGGTATACCAAGCTGGCACGCCAACTTGCCAACCAGTGCATAAACTTGCTGATCGAAAAACGAAGGGCAACTTTTCAAAGCATACTATAGGCGCGAGGCGTTTTCAGCAACCATCCAGCAAGCCAAGCTGTGAGTCAGTCAGTCTGGCGAATCAACCATGCTAAAGGGTGCGAAAAATATTCCGGTTGATCAAAGGTGTGTGTGTGTGTGTGTGTGTGCGAACGTGCGTGTGTGCGCGTGTGTCTATGTGTGCACAAAGCATCTGCTGCTGTTCAGAAGAAAGAAGGAAAAATACAAAACAAAAACAAACACACACACACACAGAGTGCTGGGGAGAGAGTCTCTTTTATTATGTCCGCGAAAAGCACAGAAATGTATTGACACTGGGTGTTAGGGTTGTTCGGGGTTCAACGTCCACACAAGCTGACCTTGCAAAAACATATTGTCGCTGTGGGGAATCTGGAATCCAAAAACATCAGCAACGCATGCAGGAAGATTGCTATTACAGTCTTTGTAATCCAGTTTGAGAACGGAATCCTCCCTTTTTGTTTGTATTGCGGCGTGAAATCCTCCCTCTGCTCGCCCCCCCCCCCCCCCAAGCCCTCCTCCCCCAACCTTTCCCTTCACAGGAAACAAAACCAAACCAAAGCAAAGCAAAGCAAACCAAACCAATCCATGGAGAAACAAAAACCAAAATGCCATAAAAGAAATTGAAGTGTAGTATATTTAACGTGCCAATACGTTTGTCAGACATACAGCAAAGCTGGGGAAAACACCGGCCCCCGTAGTGTAGTGGTTCGAGTCCCAGCCGAGGCTAGCGGGGTTTTTCCTACCTAGGTCGGCTCCTATCCAGAGCGGGTGTGCTATGGGCCCAATGGGGAGGCTGTTGCCACACAGCCGAGCTTCACCCACTTCATGGGTGCGACTTTGGGGGTGCTTCCCTCGGTATGACACGTCTCATGATGTGGATGATTACACGGCCGGCACCGCAGGTGCCGTAGTTCCCGGACCTGGTTAATGCCGGGATATTTATGACAGGAAGCGTGGAATGCGGCCCTGTCCCGCAGTCCCAAACCACACGGACCTCCATAGCAGCATCTTGCCATCATCCTCATGCATAATAAAAATTGCCCCAGCTTCCGAACCCTCCGTGGATTCCACCCATTACCTGGGAGGAACACCACTGGAACTGGCAAAAGAGCTGGGGCAGAAAAAAAAAAAGCTGTGGAAAACATTTGATCGAATGGGCTTGATCCGTGTGTCAGAATCGGTCAACTGGGACACAATATAGCATCAAAACCATTGTGGTGACCCTGGTTGGTATATCACTATATGTTGTTCTACGTACGTAATTCTAAGCGTACCGCGTACTGAGCAGACGTCGTTGTTTGGTTGCCGACTGAAGACCAACTAGACAGCGCTGATTTGTGGTTAATTTTAGCGACTTTGTCGATCCGCGTGCATATATATATGGTTAGGCGAACGAAAGTCATCTATTAGAAACCCCAAAGTCACGAAAATTGTCACAGTGGCCAAAAAGAACATCTATTCGTTTGCCAATCAGCTCTAGAGCTTTGTAAGAGGCAGTTTTCATCTTCGGAACTCATTACGAACATAAAGACGTTAATGTACATTGGTAAAATGTTGTGTCTGCACGTGTGTATGGCGTGGGACTGTGGGGGTGTGAACGCACAGTACCAAGACACATTCCGATGACATATAGTTCATATTATGTGATCAAACGGCAACAGAAGTATCTTCATCTGTGTCTGTATAAAAGAAAGTCTGCAGAATACCAGTGCAGCAAGCATAACGTTTTAAAATATCTCCTCTTCATGGTAATGGCTCTAAGTGATTATTCAGTGAAAAAGAAACTGAATTATTTTGAAGCACTCGATCAGGAATGTTTTTATTGCTTTAATCATATGAATGCAGTCAGAGACATCTGGGGAAAAAAATGCCAAACCATGGAAATTTGGCAAGTTTTGCGGATAAGCGGATACGAGAGTGCAGGTCTCGGATCATTTCATCTGCACATTTTTTTTTTTACTCTCTGATGCGCCTGAAGTATGCGTCTGGACTTTGACTGCGTCTGTGCCCCTCTACTCGGCGTGCATAGAAAGAACTTTGACACTTACTGGCATCCATTCTGTACCACCCAGCTGCAGGACGCGAAAATTGTGAATTTATGGAGGCACGTTTTGTCCCTGGTCGGCGCGCGTCCCCGAAATTGGCTGTAAAAACGTTGATTACGTCTCGAACAGCCAAGTAAGCAGAATTCAGCCAGAGCGTTCACAAGCCATGCAAGCTTGATGGTCTCCGCATGCAGGGCTCCCAGTGTGACGTGTGCAAATCTGAGCACCATCAAAACCTTGAGACCCAGACGGAGTTACGGCCCCTTATTGCTGGCCCGTGAGACAAGAGGCTTTGGAGGTCATGCCCGGGACTGGATTTAGCTCAACACACAACTGATTTGTATGCTTTTTTTTTCTCTTTTCCGGAAACGAATCAGTGGTTCCCTACAGAAGATGGTGGCTTCTACGGACAGTAACTGTGTCATGGCTGCAGGAAGGGAGAAGTTCGAGATCTTTGGCTTGACTTGAGAAACTGTTGCTTGCTATTTTCAGTCTCTTTGGACAGAAATTTGACGCTTGAAACGTTTAATTTGCAAGAATAAAAAGCCTGTTTTGAAGGTTTTTCTAAAATTCTTGAGCATTGGCCTCGTCAGAAAGCCGTGCATGCACCTTACATAATACACAGTGCTAGCGTTTCCTCTGATGTCGAAAACTGTTTTCCTTTTAAACAAAATTTTTAGTCGTTCCATTCTGAGAACTGACGCTGGCTGCATATCCTTTCCATTTTGACAACTAGTAACACGCGTTATACCTGATACTATTCACTGAAAAATTAACAAACATAAAAAACACGAAGAAGGCATGTTACGGTTAGACCTTCGTTATTATCGCTGGAACTTGGGGTTTAGATATTATCTGTCGCGGAATTGACATTTCAGTGCCGAACAATCCCAGAAAGGCAAAATCTACCAAAATGCGGCGCAAACTCCCTACTTCCTTCCCCTACCCTCCCCCTTCCCACTCCGCGGAAGGTTCAGACTGTAAGTATGACAAGGAGGGTAACAGAAGACAGGGTGGTGAAAGATTCTCAGACACCCCATTACGCCGTAGATATGTTTTCTTCCCTTACCCTGTCTAGCCAGCGAGAAAAAGGTTAGGCACTATTTTGCGCTTGAGCGCTTCCAGTTGTCTGTCACATTCAGGAACAGCTCTACCGCTGGTCCCCGGAACCATATACCTAAGGAAGGGCACGGGGCATCAGACACAGGAGAGAAACTGATAGTCTGACAGTCTCGCGCCAAATCGATACAATATTTATATGGATATCAGACGGGTAGGTCGTTGTACTGTAGGAGCACGCAGCCTTGATCATCGGTTCTAAAACTAAGTAATGAGTTTGCGTTTGTGTTAGTCTTTGGTGTAGCTGACAGCACGTATAGCTATGTAATGGAAAGTTTTGCGAGGAATTGATGTGAACGGTACTAAATGTCTTCGTATATCACATGTCTTTAACTTTAGCAGCAGCAGCAGCAGCAGCAGCAGCAGCAACAGCAGCAGCAACAACAACAACAACAACCACCTATCCTCTCTTTGCTGCAAAACACAAAAGTACATTTTCTTCTGATTCTCATGAGTCACGTAGACTTAGTTTTCCTAATTGCACGGAAAACGGTCTGAAACGTACCGAGCATTATCTTTAGGACACAGCAAATAATGGACTGTCTAATGCAACTTTAAATTTACACACACACACACACACACACACACACACACCCTTGCGAAATGACAGAAAATGCCGCCAGCGTTTTAAAGGAAGCACGTTTTTAACCGCCGCAATCTCGCTCCAGAGCAATTTCATTTCGAAGGACCTTTGACCCGGACACAAAACTTTCATCGGCTGATATCGTTAAGGCAAGTGCGCGAGTACATATACACAAAAGACAAATACGTCAATACATCGATCGCCTTCCCCCCCCCCCCCCCAAAAAAAAAAAAAAAAAAAAGGAAAAAAAACATCGATCGCCTTCCCCCCCCCCCCCCCAAAAAAAAAAAAAAAAAAAAGGAAAAAAAAAGAAAAGAAACTGAACTCGGCAAGAGGTCAGATGTTGTCGATCGTCCAAGACACACATGTTGCGTTCGCGTGTATGGATTATTGGGTTAAAAAGATTCAGAAGGAAAGCCATTTCCTGGAGGAAATAGGTGCACAGAAACCGTAACACAAGAAGGCACAATGACACATATAGATCAGTTCCAAGCAGGCGAAAACTCGTATTGTGCCTTAGAGCCAATAGCTGCTCTTTTGTGAGGAGCGACGCAAAAAGCAAGAGGTATGACTTGATTAAATATTACCAAAAAAATACTAGTCGTCTAGAATGGAGAATTTACAATGGCACAATGTCCTATCCGGAGGAGGACAGGGTGGCTGATGTTGCCCCGTGCATCTCGTGCTGGCTTCACGCCTGATTAGCTGTGTGAGCGAAATCAATGGCCACATTCTAGCCTTGCCATTGACCCAGGCTGGCGGCATTAGCACCAAGTCAGCATCACTTACAGGTTGAATACATACACGGGTCCCCTCTGGTACTTATTGTCTACACTGTGCTCTGAGACCGTGTTACGATCCCTTTCCCTTGTTCGCTAAGTGGTGCTGATGTGGTCAAGTCCGCCACTTATTTCTAGTTTCGGTGGGTTAGTTTAGTTTAGTCCTCTTTATTCCCTGGGGAACATAGGGCTGCAACCACACTCCGCCAGCGCACTCGGTTCTGGGACGCCCTCTTTAGTTCGGCCCACGTCGTTCCGGCGGCCTTGGCTTCAGCGTCCGTACTCCTCCGCCAGGTCTGCTTCGGTCGGCCCACTTTGCGCTTTCCCTGGGGGTTCCAATCAAGGGACTGCCTGGTGACATTTGATGTTGGCTTTCGCAAAGTGTGTCCGATCCATCCCCATTTCCTTTTCTTGATCTCCTGCTCGATGGGGACCTGTCTTGTTCGCTCCCAGAGGTCTTGGTTGGTGATCACCAGTGGGTATCTGATGTTGAGAATGTTGCGGAGGCATCTGTTGATGAAGGTTTGCAGCCTGTGGGAGCCTGTCTTGGTGGTGCGCCATGTCTCCGAGCCATAGAGTAGGACCGACTTCACATTTGAGTTGAAGATCCGGATCTTGTTTCGCAGGGATAGGGCTGTGGATCTCCAGATGGGGCGCAGAGTGCGAAAGGCATGTCTGGCTTTGTTGGTGCGGCTCTTGATGTCTTCGTCCGTTCCTCCATCCTTGCTGACAACGCTGCCGAGGTAGATGAACTTGTCCACCTCTTTGATGTCTTCCTGGTGCAGCTGGATGGGGTCGTGCTGTTTGTGGTTGACTCTCATGACTTCGGTCTTGCTGATGTTGATCTTGAGGCCGGTCTTCTCAGCTTCTTCGGCGACTCTGTTCAGCTTCTCCTGCGCATCTTGTTGCTTGTGGGAGAGGAGGGCGATGTCGTCCGCGAAATCCAGGTCCTCGAGCTGTTTGCTGAAGGTCCACTGGATCCCTGTCCTCTTACCGTCGGTGGCTTGCCTCATAACCCAGTCGACCACCATCAGGAAGATTGTGGGTGACAGGATGCAGCCTTGACGAACGCCGGTCCGTACTGTGAATGGTTCTGTCAGTTTCCCGTCGTGGATTACCTGGCAGGTGGCATCTTCGTACAGCTGTCGGATGATGTTGACAAACTTTGGTGGAAAACCGTAGTGAGACATCAGCTTCCAGATGACCTCCCTGTCAACACTGTCGAACGCCTTCTGGAAGTCAACGAAGGTGCTGTACAGGGGGGTCTGCCACTCCAGGGACTGCTCGATGATGATCCTCATCGTGGCTATGTGATCAGTGCAGGATCGGTCGTTGCGGAATCCTGCCTGTTCCTCCCGGAGTGTCTTGTCCAGCGCGGTCTTCAGCCTCTCCAGGATGATCCTGGTGAGAACCTTCCCTGGTATGGACAAGAGCATGATGCCTCGCCAGTTGCTACAGGATGAGAGGTCCCCTTTCTTTGGCAGCTTTACCAGGTGTCCCTTCTTCCAGTCTTGTGGCACGCTCTCGCTCTCCCAGATCTTCCTCAGGAGCGGGTGCAGCATGTCGGTGGAGGTCTGGATGTCGGCCTTGAGGGCTTCTGGTGGTATGCCGTCGGGGCCTGCTGCTTTGCCAGACTTGAGGGACTTGATGGCTTTGATGATCTCGGTCTTGGTAGGGGGGTTGGTGCTGATGTCGAGTAGCTGGGCTGCCGGTGGTATGTCTGGTGGGACTGGTGGTGGAGGCCTGTTGAGCGTTTCCTTAAAGTGTTCAGCCCACCTTGTCCTTTGGTCTTCCTCTTTGGTGATGATTTGTCCGTTCTTGTCTTTGACTGGTCTGGTGGGGTTGTTATTTTTCCCAGAGAGTGTCCTTGTTATTTCGTAGAGCCGTTTCATGTTCCGTTGTCCTGCTGCTGTTTCTGCTTCTTCTGTGAGGTCGTTGATGAAGTTCCTCTTGTCGTTCCTTGCGCTCCTCTTGACCTGCCGGTTGACGTCCCAGTATTGAGCCTGCAGGTCGCGCTTGTCGTCTTGGTCGTCAGTGTGGTTGATCAGGTCTTTCAGGCGTTTCCTCTCTGTGATGAGGTCCCAGGTGTCAGATGTAAGCCACTCTTTGTGTTGTCTCGTCTTCTTTCCCAGCACTTCCCTGCATGTTGCTGTCCAGGTTTCTCGCAGGTCGTGCCAGTGCTCCTCGATTGTCTCTTCAGGTAGTGTGTTGAGAGCGCTGAATCTGTTCCTCAGCTCACATCTGAAGGCGTTGGTCTTGACGCTCTCCTTCAGACTGTGCACGTTGTACTTGTGGGATGGTCTGTCAGCCTGGTCTCTGTAGGCCTTCAGCTTGATCTTGATCGCTGCAATGACGAGGTGATGGTCTGAGGCTGCATCAGCTCCCCGCTTTGCTCGGACGTCCAGCAAGCTTCTTCGCCACTTCCTGCCGATGGTGATGTGGTCGATCTGGTTTACAGTTCTTCCGTCCGGTGATGTCCAGGTGGTTTTGTGGATGGTCTTGTGGGGGAATATGGTGCCTCCGATGACCAGGTCGTTGGTGGTGCAGAATTCTGTGAAGAGCTCTCCGTTCTCGTTCTGTGTCCCTGTTCCGTGTTTGCCCATGATGAGTTCTCTGTCTGTGTTGTCGGTGCCCACTTTGGCGTTGAGGTCTCCCATGAGGATCTTCAGGTCTCTTCTCGGTGCTTTGTCGAGGACGGCTTGGAGCTGCTCGTAAAAGTTCTCCTTTTCTTCCTCATCGGCCATGTTGGTGGGAGCGTAGCACTGGAGGATGGTGACTTTCCTGCCCTTTGAGTTGAATCTGGCGCTCAGGATCCTTGGTGACACTGGTTCCCAGGACAATAGTGCTTGTGTTGCTTCAGGTGTCATCAGCAACGCTACTCCGTGCATGTGTGGTTGGCCGTCTTCGTGTCCGGAGTAGAGGATGGTGTCTCCGGAGGTGAGTCGAGTGCGTCCTGTTCCTGTCCATCTTGTCTCACATAGGCCGAGCAGCTTCAGATTGTATCTATGCATTTCTTGACTCACTTGTGCTGTCTTTCCTGTTTCGTATAGGGTTCGGATGTTCCAGGTCCCTATCCTGGCTTTGGTCTTGGCTGTCAGAAGAGTAGTCGGCGCACTGGCTTCCCGAGGGCTTTCACCAGCTCGCGTCATGGGCTCTACTAGAGAGGACTCTTCCTGGACCAAGTTGCGTTGTAGATCTGTGGTTGTAGTTTCTGTAACAGGTTTTGTTTTTAAAGAGTTGGGTTGTTAGCCCTACTCAAACCCCCAACCTGGAGGACCAGTGAGTGCGCTTCGTCTGGCCTCTACCCTTCGACCTGTCCAGCATGGGTGGCCCTACCAGGAGACGAATCTCCCGCCGGCATAGCTCTCGGGGTCATGGAGACACGCAAGCCCCATCTCCAACGGCAAGGATGCACTCATCGATGGGGGTTTCGGTGGGTGGGTGGATGTTATCGTTTTTTTCCACCACGTTTTTATTCTTTAAAGAAATCCTGTAATTTCCCCTTTAGGGACGAATAAGGTTTATCTGATCTAATCTTATCTTATAAGGTGATATCAAAGACGGGGACAACGAGGAAAAAAAAATCAACAACAGCAACAACAACAACAACATTTTACAAATGTTTTAGTCGTATA
>JACVVK020000152.1:407500-635000 GCA_018292915.2 Batillaria attramentaria
CCCACCGTTCCCCCCCCCCCCCCCACCCGCGCCGTGTATGTCAGTACGTCCGCAGAGTTACCTTTTGTTTGTTTGTTGAAGTTATGTCCCATTTGTTTATGTCCTGAAGAAGGCGAAAGCCGAAACGTCGACCTGTGCCGTCCCTTGTCAAAGTTAAGTGGTTTCTGTCCCTTTTATGTCGCTTTTATTTGCTTATCTTGTAACCACTTCGCAGTCATTACCGTTTCCGTTTCAATAAAAATAAAGTTCAATGTCGGCTTGCCGACCTCCCAGTCTGACCGATGAGATTGGAAACAGAATGCCAATGCACTACCTTAACACGCCAACAAGCAAAACCTGACCCTTATTCAGCGAAACTGACGGCTGACCGCTGGCCAGGACGCTGTGTCCGATGTATTAAGCATCAGTTGATATCTAGGCTCCCCCTCCCCGCCCACTTTATTCCCCCCTCCCCTCCCCCCATCCCCCCGTGTCCTTCTCTCCGTACCCTCCTGAACCAGACAGCACAGACCGGGTGTCAGCGTCAAAGACTACCGCCAGAAGCGGTGAATAATGTATGAAGAATAAGTAAGAGTATACACGTATCCTGCCCAAAATTATACCGTCTGTATCCGCTCCCCTATATATTTTTTTTCCGAAGGTGATGGAGAGAGAGAGAGAGAGAGAGAGAGAGAGAGAGAGAGAGAGAGAGAGAGAGAGAGAGAGAGAGAGAGTGTGTGTGTGTGTGTGTGTGTGTGTGTGTGTGTGTGTGTGTGTGTGTGTGTGTGTGTGTGTGTGTGATTCCTCTGAGCCGGGGTGGCCGAATGGTAGAGCGTTGGACTTCTGATGCTCGGGTCGTGAGTTCGTATCGCGGCTGGGGCCAAATATTTGTGCTGGCTTTTTCATCGTTGCCCCGTCTTCGGTGGAAAAGGACGTTAACCCCCCAAAAACACCCACCCACCCACCGTTATCTTGCCGGCTCTAGGTTGTGCATAATACATGAAAAGCTGTAATGTGTGATATATATCCTACATCAGGAATGAACTCGTCTGACAGGTGACATGTATATACAGGGAATTAGCACGAATTTCCATTTGCTGATGAAGCGTGTTTCACCGGTGACTTGCCTGATGCATACCATCAGTGCATGACACGTACACAGTATATACCGCCAGGAATCACCGTGAATGAATGGACTGTATTTCTGAGTGGTGTTAAACGGACGTTTCACGTAGAGGTCCGTGGCTGACCGCTTTTAAACACGACGATGACACAGTGTGGCGACGTAGGGCGTTGGCAGCCCCCCGCGTTGCAGCAGAATAGTGGTACTGGCATTTTGATCATGACCAGCTTATGAATAATCAAACAGTTTATCCAATTATCCTATTGGCTGATTCATCGGACAGTACCGAATAAACCACGCAGAATCATTGTGGTACTTATTGTGTGATGTAAACACAAGAAAAGTAAAAAGTATTATGCATTCTGTCGATTTGTGTGTGTGTATGTGGAAATTTGGGGGGTATTGGCAGGGCTGGGGGTGGAGATGGAAGTGAGAGCGGGGTGGGTGTGGATAAATTGCTTGTATACTTTATATAATAATGATAATAATAATAATAATAATTGTGCATTGTGTGGGCGCTTTACCCAGTTTCTTATATTGGCTCAAAGCGCCGCAAGCTGAACCCAACACGCACGCTCACGTGAATCACACACATTCTCTCACACACTGGACATGAACACATAACAATCACGTGGTGCGAAGGATCAGCTCGGCTATTTAAGTTTCGGAATTTAGAATTGCATGTATTTCAAGTTTTGTGGTCTGAATATTTCCAAAGCAGAGGGGGGGGGGGGGAAGCCAGAGTACCGGGAGAGAACCCCCGACGATCGGCCCGAATGAACGGTGCCACATACGAGAAGGAAAAATTCTTTGCCTCGAGTGGGACTCCAACCTGACCTCTCGCACTGGTGGCGAAGTCCACCGACTGTCCCCGCTGTTTATGTAGCTGTCGTCTTCCAAATTTCCGCAAAATTCACGAACGTTAACGTTGTTGCGCTCCATGGTATCATCCGTTTTCTGACTCGTAGCGACCATCTGTGTGAAAACTAACTATCCCAGAACACAAGTCCACAAGTAGCTATTGTTAGGATGTATATATATATTCTAATTTCCTTTCCGACTCGTTTGGTTTTGGTGAGCTGATCACATTTATGTATTCATACAGCCATTCATCTATTCATTCATTCATTTATCTGATTGGCGGATTCAATGATTCATTCATCATAGTCAATTCTGATATTCTGATCCATCACTTAATGGTAGCTTGATGAGGCCTGCTCGCGTCTGCAAGATCAAACTCATTTTGCTTAAAAAGAGAGAGAGAGAGGTAGAGAGAGAGAGAGAGAGAGAGAGAGAGAGAGAGAGAGAGAGAGAGAGAGAGAGAGAGAGAGAGAGAGAGAGAGACTCAAGAAGTTCAATGTGCAGGCATTTGAGAGAGAGGGTGGGTGCGTGGGTGGGGGTTTAGGGGTTTAACGTCATTTTCCACCACATAGGGTGATATCAAAGACGGGGCAACGATGAAAAAGCCAGCACAAATATTTGGCCCCAGCCGGGATAGAACTCACGACCCGAGCTTTAGAAGTCCAACGCTCTACCATTGGACCACCCCCGCTCCCCATTTGAGAGAGAGAGAGAGAGAGAGAGAAACTCAAGGCTCAAGAAGTTTAATGTGCAGGCATTTGAGAGAGAGAGAGAGAGAGAGAGAGAGAGCACTTGTTGACTTGAAAGCAGATACCACTTGCTGTATAGGACAGACCTACGGTTTTGATGAGCCATCATAGGACACAGAAACGATCTCCCTCACCCCACTTCCTTTCCTTTCGTCGTCCGTCTCGTACTCTCTTCTGCGGTGTCCACGGACATACTACCTTATGCTTGGTAGGAAACAATTTTCCTCGACTATTGTTATGTGTCCACATTGGTGGCTCTTCGTCCTTGGGTGTAGTATGACAACCGCTTAGCAATCAATCATTTTCTTAACAGGACGTGGGTGCTCGCTGTATGAAAATGTATTTCAGGTCTGGACCCCAGACGAGAAGTGAATAGCCAAGCCATGCGCCCCCCGCCTCGCGCTCCACAAATGGCTTAATTTAACGCTGAGAAACCTGCCAGCCACAGCGGCGGACATGTGAAATAAGGGACAGTGGGGGCGTGGGGACAGACATTCTGAAGTCGACATCTCACAGCGACCAGGGCTGCATTTCTTCACCTCTGGTTTAAGCGGGTTTGTTGTAGTAGTGGCTCTATACATTAGAAGACTTACGTACGTGTCCCATGTGTGTTCAAGGGGAGCCGGGATAGCCGAATGGTAGAGCGTTGGACTCTCAATGCTCGGGTCGTAAGTTCGAATCGCGGCTGGGGTGAAATATTTTTGCTGGCCTTTTTCTCGTTGCCCCGTCTTTGATATCGCCCTTATGTGCCGGGAAAGGCCGTTAAACTCCAAAACACCCTTCCACCCCACCCGTGTGACTGTACAATCCTAAGGCTGCTTTCAATGCGTGTCTGGACGTGGTTGCTATTCGAATTAAAACAGAATTCCCCAAAAGTGTGCTGTCAGTAACCTGTAAGAGACGCATTTTCTCAATAACCGCATGCTCGTTTGCCAAATTTTCGCACAAGAATACATGTCTTCTCGTCTGAGAGAAATACGTCGAGACGAAAAAGATACGCAAATATTGACAATCTGCTTCAAGTACCCGATTTTGAATTCTCCACAAAAATCAATGCACTTCTACCGAAGGCTCTTATCAGACAATTTAACCGTTTATCAGAAGAATTTTCGCGGCAGAATTAAGCCCTAGTCGTGACAATGGTTTTGGTTTTGCTCAATAAACGTTTTGAACAAATCACCGCAACACGGAAGAAAACGCTGCTTATAGACAAGGGCCCGTATGTAAAAGTCGAGGTTACGGGCTACGGACCTAACCCAGAATAGGACAAAAGCAAAAATACATAAAAAAAAGGAAGCGAAGAAAGGAAGAAAAACATCCTTCTATAACGGCTCAGGCACCTTCCTGGAATGGGCCCGCTTCCTGAATAACACAAAAAACAACAAAAAATTTAACCCTAGAGCTAGTTTAGTCCGAGGTTAGACTCTAACCCGGGGCTAAAAGCCCTAGCCTCGACTATTACATACGGGCCCAGAGCGTTAGGACGGTAGGGTCGCGGATCAAGCTTTAGTTGCTGTGTAGTGGGAGCATGTACTGCGGAGAAGCAACACGAGAATGAACTAACTGAAAGAGTTGGAAGATGGCACCATTCACAAGGACGGAAGTACGCTGGGGGTTAGGTTTGACACCTTCACAAGCTTATAATCATAGTCACAAACATGGTGCTTTATGTTACGGTTCAGTGAACTGGAAACGTCTCTCGCTGTGAGAAATTCAGTTGGTCTGTATCGTCCGAGCCTGAGTGAACTGATGGCCGTACACTACACAGGCTTACTATCAGTGTAGGCATACATGAGTATATGTCAGGATTCGAGATGTATACGTGTCAGTTTTAACAAGATCAGCATAACCGTGTGCCAGTTGTGGTGTTAGAGACCAAACCAAGGCCGTTCTTGCCGTCAGCTTCACTTCAGAAACTGGAAGAAGGTGACGGTCGTCCGAAAGACCGAACCAAGTGTGTGTGTGTGTGTGTGTGTGTGTGTGTGTGTGTGTGTGTGTGTGTGTGTGTGTGTGTGTGTGTGTTATTGTACGTGTATTCCAAAAGGTCACACTTCCTTTTTGCGCTGGATCTGGAGTGTTGCAAACAATAACCGATGGCATGAGGCCTGGTAACGGTCCCCATGGGCTGCCTTCGCCACAAAGGAACTCTGACTGTCGTCTTGTATCTCTAGAAACTCCACTGTTCTTGGCCGCTTACATGACGCCTTCTCACTGGCAGTCTGCAAAAACAATCATACACGTGTTTAATACATAAGACTATAATTGCTTGCCTTGTCTTTCCTGGATGCAAACACGTTCAGACAGGACGTTTTCTAAACTCGGTGATTCGTACACTTCTGGCAGTAACCATTTGCATGCCTACTGATCAGGAGACATAAAAACCAATTCCCATTGCATTACAATTTAGACAATTCATTGTATACTGTTGCCCTCTTTCAATAGGGCAATGTGAGTGATTCTATCTCTGTCTCACCGATATCATTCTATAATTTGTCCAAACTTCCGTCGTCTCCTGAGACAGGAAGGAAGTAGAGATCCCTACCCCGCACGCCTGGGTCGTGTCTGAATGTTTGGTAGGAGAGCGGGAGAGAGAGAGAGGGTGAGGGGAAATAGCAAACAGAGAACCATTGTGTCATTCGTAAACACAACCCCTGCCAAACGATGCAACACACCTGTTTGCCTCATGCAGTGTTAGAGTGATGCAATCTGGCAGAGTTCTCGGATAACCTCTACACACGCGCCCTGTGCTTGACAGACGATAAGATAGGCTTGAATTATTGACTGAATATGCTGTCGATAGGGTGTCCAGTCTTTCTGGCACGGTTATTAGGCAATGATCTGTCTAAATCGTAGTGCCACGGGAATCATTAAGATATCGCACCAAACCAAACACAACCAGCATGATCATTACTTTTTTGCGTCCAACGGTTTTAAAATGTCCAGACTGATGACAAGGGAAATTACAGTAGGTCTCGTTCAGTGTATAATAGAGTACAATAGCGTACGTTCTGCCATTAAACTGGAACAAAACAAAACGAACTCGAATTCGCTGGGGTTTCTGAAGATCACATCACGGCACCCAGCTCACGAACATTGGCGTGTGTGCCACTATGTCTCTGCGTTCCAACAACCCGTTACCCACTTTCACTTGAACATCGATTGACACGTGTACCACTGTCTCTCTACCTATCTTCACGCTAATTACCACCCTCGCCGCCGCCGCTCGTCCCCCCCCCTCCCCTTCCACAGACAGACACACACACACACACACACACACACACACACACACACACACACACACACACACACACAGGCGTAATGACACAAACTGAGCGTGGGGTGAAGTTAGGTGTTTGTTTGAAGGACCCTGTTTGGGGAGTGTGCTAGTTTGTAGTGATTGTTGTTGTCATGCAAAGCGTGATTTTCATGTTTTCATATTTTGTAGGGCAAGGTGCATGCCAGAGGGTTGCTACAGGAGGCAAGCTGCCAGTGAAGCTGGGACGTTTTGCGCACGAGAGCCAAAGGTGAAGCAAGTGGATTTGGGTGGAGTGGCTTTCTGGCCTAAACAAAAAGTAGACTAGCATTACTCCAGTGAGGCCTGAGTGGAAAGGAGACATTCGATTTTTTAAAGTCCTGTCAGTTACGTAACCTTGAATGGTCTGTGCATGGTACTTTTTGTTTCTAGATTGAAGCATTTTTAGGGTTGACTATGATGTCTGAGGCTAATAGGTAATATTGACCACATACTCCCAACTTTCACTTGAAGCAATATCAACAGGATCGGAATGCGGGCCGATGATAATAACCCAAGAATCATTCGAGACCATTGTCAAGACAAGATGATAACCTAAATTGGTGACAGCAAAATCAATGACATTTTACGCCGGACACCAGGAGACAACCTCGTCTTCCGCCCCAAAAATAATTTATCGCCATTTCGTTCTGTCATTCATAACGACACGCACTTCGGTTATAGTATATCTCTTTTTCTCTTGGTCTCTTTTGTCTAGTCGGCGGACAATTCCTTCTTCAGCCGAATGCACCAGACAGGAATTGATATTTTCAATCCGGCTTTTTCTTCGTTTGCTTCGTGATGGCAGCGTTTCTGGTACTTTGCGTAGTTCCACTGGAGCTCAAACAGCACTTGCGAGTTTCAGACAGTGGGTTTTCTTCATTTTTAAAGTTAGATGGAGTTCTGGAAATCTCCTCCAAAAGAAAAAGAGCAAAATCTGATGCAAAAGTAAACGTCTTAGCAGAAAAACATGGGAATTTAAAAAGTGGTTTATCACTGTGTGCTCAAGCAAGCTGTTTCACACGTGCTTCCGCTCATACTCTGTGTGTGTGTGTGTGTGTGTGTGTGTGTGTGTGTGTGTGTGTGTGTGTGTGTGTGTGTGTGTGTGTGTGTGTGTCTAGGCCCTGACCTTATGGCTTTGTATATTTTTGTATATATTTCTTCCTTTTCACTTCTTAGTTTGTTTTTTTAACCGCTTAGAACTGTTATTCATTAACAGGTTACAGCGCTATATGATTATTATTATCTTCATTATTATTATCATTATCAAGTGAGAATGAGTGAGTTTCAAGACAAAGGATACAAAAACTATGCGAAAAAAGCCAGTGGTAGATTTTGTTTCCAATAATTTTAAGTAAATTCTCCTGATTTGCGACTAGTTAGTTAGTTAGTTATTTAGGGCTTAACGCCGCGCAAGCAACAAAGACTATTTCGCGGCTATTATTGCGACTAACCCACACAACACAATACAAATTTCCCAGCGAAAGGCTATCTAGCTATTATATTCGCGTAGTATGTACACTCTGTACCACCGTCATGTTGCAGTCACCATTGCGCTCGACCTAAGAAGTCAACCAGGAAACCACCCCAACCCCGCGCCCCACGAACGATTACCAGGAGCGAAAAGCAGTGACGGCCCTTACACACGTGGTACAAGTCCCCCGACGCAGGAAAGTGGCAACACCGGTATGATGGGCGTGAGAGAGCGAAAGGTCAGACAGCAAACGGCTGATTTCCTGCCACAGATCCCCCCGCTTCCAGACAAGCCATTTGACAATTCAAACCATTGCTCCAACACGAGGTCGCACTGGGCACAGCTCGTCAGAAGGGATCGCGGCTTTTCCCGGCAGTCACGACGCGAGCTTATGTCAAGGGATGATGTATCTCTCTGGTCCGAGAGGCTTACGTTATGTTGCTCTCGGTATAGGGACGAAAAAAACAATTTGTAGGTTTCTTTCTGAGCATTTCCATTGTTGAAGACAAAGGGAGATGAAAGCTGGGACTCGATACTGAGGACGTGTACTGAAAAGCTGTTAGTTCTGCCGAACAGGCTCGGTGCGCTTAGGCCATATAGTGCGGGTAGGGGTGGGTGGGTGTTTGGGGGTTTAACGTCCTTTTCCACCACATAGGGTGATATCAAAGACGGGGCAACCATGAAAAAGCCAGCACAAATATTTAGGCCATATAGTGCGTCTCTGTGGCAGTTTCAGTAAGACACGAAACAGCATAATAATATCTGTTTTTCTCTTCAAGCCAAAAATGGATACTAGTTTTCTGTGACTGAATCGGCAGCCAGTGACAGGCTCAGCGTACCGTCTCCGTTTCGAAATTTAAAAAAAATCGCCCAACGCATAAAGAAATACAGAGCAACTGACATCAAGTTTACTGAAGTAATAAATTAATTGCTCGAAAACAATATGTGCAAATGTATGTACTGATCCTAGACTGACAAAAATGTAGTGAACCGATACACTTTCACCTGTTACCAAGTACACGTCAACTTGTACATGTTGTGCCATGGAAGTTCTTAGCGCTGAAATAAAACGGAACATGTCCAAGTGTAAGAAATCTTGTAGAGACGTATATGTGACGACAACAAAAGACATCTGACATCATGTTAAAAAAGCAAAGCGCAGAATCGACACGAAGCCCTCCTTATCTGGTTACGTAGCAGACAGTCTAGACGGTTGAAACGACAGTTATAAGGTGTTGTTGACTTGTTAGAGCACTTCAAGTGTCGTATCAATAATCGTTTAAACCACCAGTATTGAAACATGACCAGTTCTTATGTCGGCTGAACTGCCTTCCCTTATCCGAGATCAGTGCCCGGGGCATGTAATTCGGCTGCACACTGTCAAATTGTCAACGCCTTTGTAAACGTTGACATTTTCAACACCGACGCACAGCGCGTGATTACTGCTCATAGAAACCCCACACAACATCCAGACTGACGTCACAATAACTGTGTGGGCGTCAGAACCATAACCATTGGCGGAATATATATTTGGTTAATCCTGACACCTTAAAAAGGTTTTATCGTCAGGGTTTTATGGTCCAAATTTCTTTTCATAACTTGGTCAGACGGAAGCTAGATTGCCCACACAGCGCCAATTACCACGTAAAGAATATTGAACTAGAGCATTAGAGAATATTGATTATACGCTGCTTCATGAAGTCCATAATCGGAGAAAGCTCAAACAAGCTCTAGAAATCAATCTTTAGCTAACTGACGGAAATGGCTCGATATGTTGGTTTTATGTGGGATTAGAGAAGTTCAGACTTTACAGTTTATACAGCTGGTTCTTTCAGTAACGCAAGCTACAAAAGCACTCTATGCCAGCTCCAAGTCCATGCCAGTATGCTAGTTTTATATGGGATTAGAGAAATACGGACTTTATAATTATTATTTGCTGATTCTTTCAGTAAAGTAAGCTACAAAAACAATCTGTGCCATAGTCAGGTGCATGACAATCTACAGCCAACGGTCGGAAATGTCTCAGTATATTGGTTTTAGTTGGGATAAGAGAATTACAGAGTTTATAGTTATGACAGTTAGTTCTGCCGTTAAAGGAAGCTACGAAAGAATTCTATGCCATCTTCAGGTCCGAGCCAGTCTACGGTAAACGACGAAAATACGAAATTCAAGGGGTTAATGCTACCATTTTTATGCTCACAAATCGTACTGAGCTGTTTTCGTGGGGAGCCGGGGTGGCCGAATGGTAGAGCGTTGGACTTTCAATGCTCGGGTCGTGAGTTCGATTCCCGGCTGGGGCCAAATATTTGTGCTGGCCTTTCTCTCGCTGTCCCGTCTTTGATATCACCCTTATGGGGTGGAAAAGGACGTTAGACTCCCAAACACCCACCCACCCGCTGTTTTCGTGGTTTCTATCATCACTCCACTTGGACATGGACAGTGACAGCGTCTGTAACTGATGCTGGCACTGAGCTAACAGAAGCGTGCTCGATGACGCGGCGACCACACTGAGCGCTCCAGTAGTGTAACAACAGTCGCAGAATTTGAATGTTCGAGCGCTCGCGCAAAATTGTATCGCACTGAGAGCTGTACTAATCATCAAGATAGAGTATTTCGAGCGCGCAGGCGCACTCACGAGCGAAACTGTTCCAAAGCATAAGGTGGATTAGAAATGAGCTGAATTAGCCGGTTCAGGATGCTGGTTTTATGTGGGGTTAGAGAATATAGATCTAAGTGCCATCTTCAGGTCCATGTCATAACACTTTACACTTCACCCACATTTGCTTCTCTTCCCACCACCTTTACGATCACCCCTAGTTTTACATTGGGATTAGAGAAATACAGACTTTGTAATTAATATCATTATGCTAGCCGATTCTTTCAGTGAAGCAAGCCACAAAAGCACTATGTGCCATCTTCAGGTCCATGTCATAACACTTTACACTTCACCCACATTTGCTTCTCTTCACACCACCTTTACGACCACCCCTGGTCTCACATGTGTGATTAGAGAAATACAGACTTTGTAATTATCATGCTACCTGATTCTTTCAGTAAAGCAAGCTACAAAAGCACTATGCTCTTTAGGTCCATGTCATAACACCTTGCCATACTTTACCCACATTTGCTTCTCTTTACACCACCTTTACAATCACCCCTGGTTTTACATGTGGGATTAGAGAAGTACAGACTTTGTAATCAGTATCATTATGCTAGCCGATTCTTTCAGTAAAGCAAGCCACAAAAGCACTCTGTGCCATCCTTAGGTCCATGCCATACTTCACCCACACCTTGCCATACTTCACCCACACCTTGCCATACTTCACCCACACCTTGCCATACTTCACCCACACCTTGCCATACTTCACCCACACCTTGCCATACTTCACCCACACCTTGCCATACTTCACCCACACCTTGCCATACTTCACCCACACCTTGCCATACTTCACCCACACCTTGCCATACTTCACACACACCTTGCCATACTTCACCCACACCTTGCCATACTTCACCCACACCATGCCATACTTCACCCACACCTTGCCATACTTCACCCACACCTTGCCATACTTCACCCACACCTTGCCATACTTCACCCACACCTTGCCATACTTCACCCACACCTTGCCATACTTCACCCACACCTTGCCATACTTCACCCACACCTTGCCATACTTCACACACACCTTGCCATACTTCACACACACCTTGCCATACTTTACCCACACCTTGCCATACTTCACCCACACCTTGCCATACTTCACCCACACCTTGCCATACTTCACCACACCTTGCATACTTCACCCACACCTTGCCATACTTCACCCACACCTTGCCATACTTCACCCACACCTTGCCATACTTCACCCACACCTTGCCATACTTCACCCACACCTTGCCATACTTCACCCACACCTTGCCATACTTCACCCACACCTTGCCATACTTCACCCACACCTTGCATACTTCACCCACACCTTGCCATACTTCACACACACCTTGCCATACTTCACCCACACCTTGCCATACTTCACCCACACCTTGCCATACTTCACACACACCTTGCCATACTTCACACACACCTTGCCATACTTCACCCACACCTTGCCATACTTCACCCACACCTTGCCATACTTCACACACACCTTGCCATACTTCACCCACACCTTGCCATACTTCACACACATTTGCTTCTCTTCACACAACCTTTACTACCAACTCTGGTCTCATATGTGGCTTTAGAAAAATACAGACTTTGTAATTATTCTACTTGCTGATTCTTTCAGTGAAGCAAGCCACAAAAGCACTATGTGTCATCTTCAGGTCCATGTCATAACACTTTACACTTCACCCACATTTGCTTCTCTTCACACCACCTTTACGATCACCCCTAGTTTTACATTGGGATTAGAGAAATACAGACTTTGTAATTAATATCATTATGCTAACCGATTCTTTCAGTGAAGCAAGCCACAAAAGCACTATGTGTCATCTTCAGGTCCATGTCATAACACTTTACACTTCACCCACATTTGCTTCTCTTCACACCACCTTTACGACCATCCCTGGTCGCACATGTGGGATTAGAAAAATACAGACTTTGTAATTATTATGCTAGCTGATTCTTTCAGTAAAGCAAGCTACAAAAGCGCTCTTTGCCATTTTCAGGTCCATGCCAATCTGCGGTAACTGAGGAAAATGGCTCGGTATGCTGGTTTTGTATGTGAGATTAGAGAAATACAGACTTTGTGATTATTATACTTGCTGATTCTTTCAGTAAAGCAAGCCACAAAAGCACTGTGTGCCATCTTTAGGTCCATGTCATAACACTTTGTCATACTTCACCCACATTTGCTTCTCTTCACATCACCTTTACGATCACCCCTGTGGGGGGGGGACATGCTGTTTGTTTGATCAACAGCAGCACGTAAATATCACTAGGCCACCACTAACACATGTACACCTCCTACGTGTCTACATGCTTGTCACGTGTGTGCATAAACAACGCTTACCTGGCCTCAAACAAAGGCAGAAGCTGTTGTCTCTCTCTCCCTCATTCCCCGCATCATCAGTGAGTCTGCGGGTCAAGGTTAAAAAAAAAGAAAAAGAAAAGAAATGAAACGAAAAGAAAAGAAAAGAAAACAAAACAAAAACTGCACAATTGTGCAACAACCGGAAAGGATTTGCAGAATTAATGTGGTGGCAACGGAACTTTCGTCAGCGTATGCCAATAAGGAATTGGTTGTTTTTGCATGAATGTGACAGTGGAAAATCCGGGTGAAATCAGCGTTTTAAAAAAAGTCCACATCGACATTCTCTGTGGTCGTTTACAGATAATGCCTTTTCTTTCTTTGTTACGCGAGGAAAGATTCTAGACAGAACACTGTCATAAAACAACGAACTGCGTACGGAAAACACATGGTACATGCAATAGCAACAACATAGCAGTGGTCGTTACAGCATAGAATTCTTTCAAGCTGGCGAAAGGGGAACCGTTACAACCACTATGCAACACTGCCAGGAACACTCAGGTTTCTGGATGGTAAGGCCGAAGGTTCGAATCCTGTCAGCGTCGAAATTGTATAGGCCCTTTTCCATCCCCCCTCCCCCCGGTCTTTGAAATCACCCTAATGTTTCACAGAAGACGTTGTCATTTATGATGTTTATACTCACAGACTGTTCTGGGCTGTTTGCGTGGTATCTATCATCACACCACTTAGACACCTGCACAGTGACGGCGTCTGTAACGCTGGCACTAAGCCAACAGAAGCGTACTTAGTGACGCGGCTAATACGCTGATGGAAATTGTCGACAACGGTCGTAGAATTAGAACGTTCAACCGCTCGCGCAAAGTGTAGACAACACTGTAGAGCTGTACTAATCAACGAGATAAAGTGTGTGTGTGTGTGTGTGTGTGTGTGTGTGTGTGTGTGTGTGTGTGTGTGTGTGTGTGTGTGTGTGTGTGTGTTTTCATGGGTGGAATCCACGGAGGGCTCGGAAGCTGGGGCACTGTTTATTATGCATGATGATGGAGATGAGGATGATGGTAAGATGATGCTATGGAGGTCCGTGTGGTTTGGGACTGCGGGACAGGGCCGCATTCCACGCTTCCTGTCATAAATATCCCGGCATTAACCAGGCCCGGGAAGTACGGCACCTGCGGTGCCGGCCGTGTAATCATCCACATCATAAGACGTGTCATACCAAGGGAAGCACCCCCAAAGTTGCACCGTGAAGTGGGTGAAGCTCGGCTGTGTAGCAACTGCCTCCCCATTGGGCCCATAGCACACCCGCTCTGGGTAGGAGCCGACCTAGGTAGGAAAAATCCTGCTTGCCTCGGCTGGGACTCGAATCCGGGTCTCCCGGTCCACGGTCCGAAGTGCTAACCACTACACTACGGGGGGCCGGTGAGATAAAGTAATTCGATCGTACAGGCGCACTCACAGGCGAAACTGTCCCAGAACATAAACTGGCTTTGTAACCATGGAAATGACCCGTTGAAACTCCCAAACACATATCCGTTCCTTCATAGAGACCAAATCGTACAAAACTGTTAAGCCTGCTCTTTATCTGGGCACAGCGCGCGAAACACACATGTGCACATCACAGTCGTTGCGCTCGGTGTGTCTCTTAACTACAAAACTGAACACAGCAGTGCTCGGTGACAAACCGATTGAAGATGCACGTCTGTGATGACGTCACAGCGGCGGACACCCTCAAAATCACAACTGTGTCACAACTGTGGACAGCACTGTGGCGCTCCGCAGTGCCCAGTTAAGAGCCGGCTTTAGGCAGCACAGTCTGTACACAGCGCCCACAACTGACTGAACCACCTTACCGCAGAAAAACACTTAAAACACTGTCATGCAGTCGGCCCCATATTTCCCGAGGAAGGCTGTGTGACAATGCCCTGGGGACGGAGACGAGTCAACCAGCACGCCCTCGCCTCGTGGGGGATTTTTTTTTTTCAATCGCTTGTCCACAAGTGGCTGGTAATTGACTTTTGGGACGCCATTCCTGTAACAAGGGCAGTAACACAACCCGCCAAAAAAGCTGCGGGAGGCGGGCGATTAAGCCAGACAAAGCGACAACGTCCTTCATGCTGCCAGAATGGGACGATGCATCATTGTACAGGGATTCTGCTTGGTGGCGACACTCGCATTGTGTGATTTTATGATTTATTTTTTGTTTGTTTCTTTTTTTCTGCCACCAACAACAAACAAAAACAAAACAAAACAACAACAAAAACCCCAACAACAAAAAACAAAACAAAACAAAAAAAAAACAAAAAAACAAACAAACACCAAAAACAAACAAACAAACAAACAAACAAACAAACAAACACCCGCCAAAAAAACCCACAAAAAAACCAAAACACAAAAAACAACAAAACAATAAACACAAATCAAAACACACCAAACAAATGAAAACAAACAAACAAACAAACAAACAAACAAACAAACAAACATCAAAACAAGAACAATAATCACGAAAAAATTGACTACAAAACCAAACCTAAGTTAAACAAAACAAAAAAAAACAGAGCAGAACAAAAGAAACCAACCAAACAAACAGAAAACCTGAGACAACAAAACAAAATAAATACAACAAACCAGCACAAGGAAACTATACTTTTGGGATCACAGATTTTGCTGTTGTCACATTACTGAGTCTCGCGGAGTGATCGGCTCTTCACACCAACAGCGGCCCTCCTAAAATCTCAGACATCTAAAATTGGCATCTTGGGCAGGTATGATTCCCCTGTCGCTGGCGACGTATGAATGGCATTCGATAGCGGGCTTTTCCTGGGCATCAGCTGAACTCTGAGACGCAACGTGATGGACTGGAGAAGGAGAAGAGAATGGGAGCACAGGGAAAATACGTTGTCAGCCTTGTTCAGTTTTGACACCCACTCGTTGTAAGTGCTGGACTTTCCATACTATGTTTTTTTTGGTTTTTTTTTTTTTGGGGGGGGGAGGGGGAGAGAGAGAGAGAGAGAGAGAGAGAGAGAGAGAGAGAGAGAGCTTAAAGTTGAAAACCGTGAAAGGTTTGGTCTGGGCTTGTGACTAATTTTCAAACTTGCCGTTTAAGAAAAAATATCAAAATTCAACATACTTAAAAGCGGAACATACGCGAGCGCGCGCGCACACACACACACACACACACACACACACACACACACACACACACACACACACACACACACACACACAGACAATGACAATGACAATGAAACTTTATTTTTCAACGGTGGAAATTGTAGCACACGTGCCAGTTTATAATTTGCCGTTGCTAGACTACAAAATGAAAATGTAAAACAAAGGCAGAGACAAGAGCCCCCTCCCCCCCCCCCCCCCCCCCCCCCCCCCGAAGAACAACCCTCCCCCCCCAAAAAAAAACAACAACCCAAAAACCAAACAAACCAAGTAAAAGACAAACAAAACAAAACAGTAGAATGAGAAAAAACAAACAAACAAACTAGTGGACTAAAAGTAAGATAATATCAAGTCAGCCTGAGAGTATCAGTCTGACATGTACATGGCAAAATTACATGTCATGCTCATGAGAGAGAGAGAGAGAGAGAGAGAGAGAGAGAGAGAGAGATGGGTGGAACTCAGGAGACCTGTACAACTGGATTAGGTCAGGAGACATAATATGGTTAGATAAGAGACCACGGAAATGGCAAAGATTGCCTGACAACATTTCTCTGGTCAGAATTGGAATGACTGCATAACTATGGCCGTTTCGTATGAGTCAGATGCTTCAAATCAATTTCTTGCCATTTCACTAACTGATATATACTGCACTTATTGAAGGGAACACTTATTGTCCATATTTTTTCCACTCCAACGGCCACAGCCTACTCGTCTTTGAAAGATGGAAGTGTTTTGTTTTTTGTGTGCATACTTGCCTTCGTGCCTGACTTCGTGCCTGACACCATAAGCGAGTCGGCACGTGAGTTTACCTCGACTTGGCGAGGGAAAATCCCCAGCAAAATTGCTGCCCACCAACGAAGCGACTCGAACCCAGTACCTCATAATCCGCAGGGCGGATGTCTTAACCACTTCGCCAAATCCCCTGTCAAGAGAGTGAACGACTGATTCAAAGCAAACGAAATATGTACCGAACACCCAGACATGAACCTATTATAAGCACGGACTGCTTCATGTAGAGTCATTATCTAACACTAACAGTATTTGAAGCAACACTTTTATGGATTTTAACGACCACCTGGAACGAGCTTGTGTAAATATGTAAATGTCAGGGCAGATAGCCACGCAACCAGACTGCAGAATAATATTTCATGTCGGCTAGGGGGCTGGGGCGGGGGAAGGTGGGGGGGGGGGGGAGGAGGGAGTTCGGGAGGGGAGACGGCTTCTGTTACAACTCAGTAAAGTTCGGAGACTGTGTACTGTACGCGAACTTCCGCGTCGCCCGGAACGATGTAGAAATCTACTACCGCATCACCGCTTAATCAGAGGCTTACCACATTCACCTCGCCTGTGGGTGTATTTCGCAAAGGTCATTTTTCCCCCTACAAGCACAGCAGCTCTCGCACTGGTGATGAAGTCTCTTAACCACTAGACCACCGAGCACTCCAAGACGTGCATACAAGTATGTTCTCGCTGTTTGTACAACAAGACGTGTGAGAAGAATTATGAACCTGATTATCGCAGTCTTTACAAACCTTAAAAGCAGAATTTACGAACAGATTTTAAGTTTCTAAAACCTTCCGTGGTGTAGATCGAGTTCTTTTGTTCTGCAACGCAGCTGGCAGGCCAACCCGGCTAAACATGCCTAGACCGCGATGTACTTTAAAGTTTGGGTGTAACAAAGGTGTACGGTAATAAGATTAGTGTGTCACTATGTCATTTACAACTCAGTAATGCATCACCATTTTCAGTATCAGTGTCTTCGTATCTCGAATTACATTTATTTCTGGTTCTGACTGAAAACCAGCCAGCATATCCAATTTATTATTTAGGTACAAACATCGCTCAACAAAGCCGTTTGGCGACATCCACTGATCTCATTTGGACCACATGGTCTATTGTACGTACTTAGAAGTGTGTGCGTGCATTCTTTCATCCTAGCTCGTTAAAGGATACATTCCATTACCGGCACGCGCGGTAACACCAGCCGAGAGGCCAACCCAAACATGCCTAAACCACAATGTAGCTTGTATGTAATAATTAAGGTATACTGTAACAAGATCAGTGTGTCAGTGTGTCATCACCAGCTCCGTAATACATGACGGTTTTCTGTATCAGAGTCTTTACTTCTCGGGTTACATTTTTTTCTAATTCTGATTGAAAACCAACCAGCATATCCAATTTATCATTTAATTACAATTCATTCACTAGAGCCGTTTTGCGACAATTACCGCTAATCTCACTTGGACCACATGGTGTGTTGTACGTGTGCTTCAGTAGTAGACAATGTGAACGCATTCTTTGATCTTAGCTCGGTAAGTGTTACGTATGAAAGAAACCGCTAGAGACGTCGGAATCAGTGTTTAGAAGTCGAGTGGGTAGGTGGGTGGGTGTTTGGGGGTTTAACGTCCTTTTCCACCACATAGGGGCAACGATGAAAAAGCCAGCACAAATATCTGGCCCCAGCCGGGATCGAACTTTAGAAGTCGAGTCGATAATGACAAATACACTGTACGATTTCTGAAAGACACCGGTGGGGGGCGGGAGGGGGGGGGGTAGGAGGCGGTGCGCGCAATCCTGTTGAACGTATGAGAAGCGAAGTTTAGCTGAAATAAACCACAGTTCAAGAACCTTTACTGAAACGAGATTTTGTTCTACAATGCAGCTGGCAGTCCAACCTGAACATGCCTAAACTGCAATGCACTTTAAAGTTTTGGGCGCGAAATAAGGTGTTCTATAACAAGATTAGCGTGTCACTATGTCATTACCAGCTCCGTTATGTATGACCATTTTCTGTATCAGCGTCTTCACTTCTCGGATTACATCTGTCTTGGCTCTGATTGAAAACCAACCAGCATATCTAATTTATCATTAGCATTTAGTTACAACCCCACTCAACAAAGACCTATTGCGACAAGCACTAATCTCACTTGGACCACATAGTGTGTTCTGCTTACTTCGCTAGAAGGCAATGTGAACGCATTCTTTGATCGTGACACCAAAACATTCCAATTCCAGCACGTCTGGTGCAACGCCAGATAGTATCGCGAGCCTACTATGTTGTGAGGAAAGGACCGACCGACGAACTCAAGAACTCAGGAATACGTGAGAAATGAATACACTGTATAACGATTTATGAAGGAAACAGTTAGAGACGCCGAAATTAGTGTTTCGATAAATGACAAATGAACTTGACAAATGTGCCATTCACGGTTCGAGGGGACAATCTTGCTGAACGTATGAGACGCTTCACTTGGCTGAAATGAACCACAGACAAAGAACCTTGAACCTCAAATAAGTAGCATGTAATATTCTGTTCTGCGAGTTGTTTTACGTTTACCTAGTTTGGGTAACCCATGAGTGATCGGGGAAGTCACATCCTGGGTTAGGTCAAGTCAAGTTTATTTCCAACCCTCTGGGGGCATAGGAAAACAAAAGGAAACATATGAAAATCAACGAAAGTATCAACAAGCGAACAAACTTTTTGGTGGCTACATCTTTTGCGTGGTGGCTAAGCACAGCAAAACGTCAGGCTAATGTAAGAAAAATGGCAGCGTACCTAAGCTGTACGATGATTTTTACTAGCTGAGCTTGATTGAAGTTAGAATGGGATCCCCTATGGCGCACGGCGAACCTAACCTTGCAGTGTTGGCATGGGACATTTTCCACTGAGACACGCACGCATGCTTGTAGGGCAAAAGTGTATGTTTTCATGGAGCGTTATTCAGCGTCAGTTGTGTCCTATCATTATATAAGTATTCGTCCAGCCACCACAGAGACATTAATGTGTTGACTGTTTTCCTATGGCTGGATACACGACACTCGATTACAGGAGATGGACGTCATGACTAACGTTTACCCTGGGTGAAACAACTGTCGATCCCAATAGCGTAATGGTCACGAACAGTACCGTACTATAGACACCTGGGCCCGTATGTTAAAGTCGAGGTTAATTTAACCCACGGCTACGGGCCTAACCCAGACTAGGACAAAAGAAACCCAAAAGCAAAATTAAATTTTAAAAAAAAGAAAGCGAAAAAAGTAAGAAACATCCTTCTATAACGGCTTAGACATCTTGCTGGAATAGGCCCGCTTCTTGATTAAAAAAAAAAATTACCCTAGAGCTAGTTTAGCTCGAGGTTAGACTCTAACCCAGGGCTAAAAGCCCTAACCTCGACTGTTACATACGGGCCCTGATCTCACCTTAGGGCAACCGTCAAGCAACAAAGTGCCACAGATCTGCACCGACCTGCAACCTGAGAGCCGATAACGTCCCCTGATTATATCACCCTCGTACAGAACCCATGCTCACCTGCCAGGAGCTCTCCAGCCTGGAAGCGTCGAGGAGGTCTGGATAGATCGGTTGAACTTGCTAGACGTTTGTCTTACAATTGGCAGTACTGCTACTGGGACTAGCACAAAGCAATTCTTCATCCAGTCTTCATTGCCGTAGTAGGGGGTAAGAAGGCTGCTGGGGGTATGAGGTGAGAGGTAAGTGATGGTGGGGTTGGTCGGGGTGTGGGTGGTGGTGTCCATCGCCATATTTAAGGTTGGATTTTCCAGACGTTTGTCTTACAATTGGTAGTACTGCTACTGGGACTGGCACAAGCAATTCTTCATCCAGTCGTCATTGCCGTAGTAGGGGGGCAGGAAGGCTGCTGGGGGTATGAGGTGGGGGCTGAGTGGTGGTGGGGTTGGTCGGGGTGTGGGTGGTGGCGTCCATCGCCATATTTAAGACACCACCCATTGTTCTTGTCACGTGTTACTTCAGTCAGCCTATAATTATTAGCACCACGTTATGTGAAGTGACAGATTTCAACTCTGAACATAGAAACACCATCGTGATAGCGTTTCATTATCTTTACGTTTATGTTTCCTCTCTTGGGAGTAACAAAAGAATGAGCAATCCGAACGGAAGCTGAGAATGACAGTGCATTAATGTACCTTTCAGCCGTCACAAATCGCTTTCAGCTGGACAAAACCGTTGCTATTGTAAAAGCTCGTTGGTTCTTTGCATGGCAGCGAGATATGATCTACATTGTTACAGGCTAAACATTATCGCCCTGGAGAGGTCTGTGGGAGACGTTTCTTGGCGGTTTGACGACTGACATGCAAAGACACGACGGTTTACGACGAATTTTCAGCAAAACCGTTCCTGCTGGGCAGAACGACAAATTTCCCTGACTCTCTCTGAGAGAGAGAGAGAGAGAGAGAGAGAGATTTCAGCATGCGCTGCATGTCTTTTCAATTTTCATCTAGAAAAGCAACAATTTCCCCCCGACTGCTTGCTACATCTCCCACCACCACAGACAAAAAGAACTCACGCTCAGCACCCCATTGATTCTCACACACATTTCATCCACTGGCGGACCTGTTCCTTTTCTATTTTTCACTCCTTTAAATTTTCCAGTCAATTTTCTTCCTCGCCCCGACCCTCTCCCAACGCGTGCGCCCATAAAAGAGAGATGTTGTTAAGCGGCTTTCACGGAGCAAAATACGACCTGGCCACAATAGCAAGGGCGGCAAAATGCATGTGCAATCATGCAAGTTGCTGCAATGGGCGGCCCGACCATAAAGTGGCGAGCGAAAGCCATCTTTCTTGATGCGATAAAGGGGCTTTTCCTGCCGACTCCCATTCGGCTAATGGTGTGCTACAAGGGGGCGGACTGAGCTACATTGGTGGGAGTGACACGGGAAGAACGTCCGGAGGTTGGGTGAAAAAGTCCGGTACCAGGCGTGGAATTTTCCCGGAAGCAGAACTTGGGTGAAAGTGTCCGGTAGGACGGATGAAACCGGCCATCCGGAGGGGGTTGGGGTGGGAGGCAGGGTGGAAAAGTCCGGCAGTATGGATGAAACGAGCAAGCCTGAGTGAAACAGCACTCCGAGAGTTTGGACGAAAATATTTGGGTGTATGGATGAAATAGTCCGGGAGCTTGGATGAAAGTACTTGGGCGTATGGATGAAAGTACTAGGGCGTATGGATGAAACGGTCCAGGAGTTTGGATGGAACAGTCCAGGAGTTTGGATGAAAGTACTTGGGTGTATGGATGAAACAGTCCAGGAGCTTGGATGAAAGTACTTGGGCGTATGGATGAAAGTACTAGGGCGTATGGATGAAACGGTCCAGGAGTTTGGATGGAACAGTCCAGGAGCTTGGATGAAAGTACTTGGGTGTATGGATGAAACAGTCCAGGAGCTTGGATGAAAGTACTTGGGCGTATGGATGAAACAGTCCAGGAGCTTGCATGAAAGTACTTGGGCGTATGGATGAAACAGTCCAGGAGCTTGGATGAAAGTACTTGGGCGTATGGATGAAACAGTCCAGGAGCTTGGGTGAAAGGGTTAGAGAGTACCGATGAAACAGGTCGGGGTGGGGTGGGGAAGGAGGTGGGGATTGTTGGCGAAGAACGTCGGCAGCGCTGGTGGTAACGGTCCGGGACCGTTGGTGAAAGAGTTTTCAAAAGTTTTACTCGTCTATCGACACACTTACCAAGCTTACCGCTATAGCATACACACGAAAACGACGACATAACCAACAGCATGCTTGGCGGCTCGGGCCGTGAAGCTTTAAAGTGATGCTCAAACCTGATACCTTTTCTTCTGTCGTGTGGGGAGCCGGGGTGGTCGAATGGTAGAGCGTTGGACTTCTAATGCTCGGGTCGTGAGTTCGATCCCGGCTGGGGCCAAATATTTGTGCTGGCTTTTTCATCGTTGCCCCGTCTTTGAGATCACCCTATGTGGTGGAAAAGGACGTTAAAACCCCCAAACACCCACCCACCCTTTCTTCTGTCGTGTACATTTGGCGGACCCCGAAATAACTTCAACAATGATCGAAACATAACACCGGTTGTAAATAACCGCCACATATTAGAATTACGCCGTTCAATTGTCCAGCCAGACCTCAAACATGGATTTACAGAGAATACATTTCAATGAAGATGAAACCACACGGGAAGAGACACGATGGGTGGAAAACCCAGTGGAATATTCCTGACAGGAAACGCATTCCTGTTTTCCTCCATTCAGTGACGTAATGAAATTTCCCGTCGTAACGTCCAGAGTCTGCAAACAGGCTACGCGACCTGGACGTTTCTGTCATGGGCAGGAAACAGTTTCTATGGTTATGGATCGGTTTCTGTGATTGTGAATATTGCATGAGAACGAAGCAGCAGAAGAGAAACCACTGGGAAAGTCAAAACATGCCAGCCGTGATTTGAAAGAAGAAACGGAACAATACCGCCGGGTTATGGGAGACGCCATGGACGATTGTCCAATCAAAAGTAACACAAGAGCACAATTGTCCAATCAAAAGTAACGCAGGAGGGCAATTGTCCAATCAAAATCAAAGTAAAGTGGAGAGTGCGGGCCTTCGATCCCCTGCGGTGCGAATTTACTTCTCTCCAGCAGATTGTGAGTTCTTTGGGTCTATTACACACCGTGTAAGTTACTCCCTCGCCTCTCGCCGGCAGATGGTCAATGTCATCACATAGGCGCCCCACCCCGTCTCTCAGTAATCAGTAATCTCCCCAATGTCGTCTTTGAGACTGTTTTAGACAGTGTGCCCGGGACATGCTGTACCTTCAATGAACCTCTCCGGGAGCCCATAACAATCATAGTCAAGGAACACAAACGGTTTCGGTTCCTTCCCTTGTATGCGGCAGTTTGTCTGTCATACCGAATTGTTTGAAGAGTGTTGAGTAAAAACTACTCATAACACGAACTGTAGTTATGGGTCGGCAGTGGACAAACACACGCCATGCAAAAAGCTTGTTGGTCCTTTGTACCGCAGCGAAGTTTAATCTACATTCTAACTGGCTGAAAATGCAAACAGTATACATATAAGCCACCGGTTTCTTTGTCGCTATGTAAAATCTTGTTTCTTTGAACCGCAGCGAAGTTTGATCTACGTTCTGACTGGCTAAAATTGCTGGCAGTATGCACATGGACCATCGATCTTTTTATTGCTGTGTAAAAGCTTGTTGTTCCCTGGAATCGCAGCGACGTTTGATCTGTCTTCTGATTGGCTAAACATGCTCCCAATATACAAACAAGCCATCGGTTTCTTTGTTGCCATGTAAAAGCTTGTTGGTCCTTCGCACAGCAGCGAAGTTTGATCTACATTGTCACTGGCTAAAATTATCGCTCTGGAGAGGTCTGAGGGGAAGTTTTCTTGGAGGTGTGATGACACCCAAAGACACGACGGTGGCCAGTGCAGCGTTACTATAACAATCGACCGTTCTGCCTTGTTACTCTTTCCGCCTATACTTGAAAATATTAGGCCAACACACGGGCACGGCTCCTTTTAGTGTTTGCCGCATATTACGGGAATATTGGCTCACCGCGGGCGATGCGTTAAAAGTTAAAGGGCTGGCAATGTCCTGTTTCGATCAGCTATTGAGTCCCGTCTAATGGAGGACTCAGGGCGTGAGTACAGCCCGGCCACGGGTGAGAGGAAGCCTGGAAGAGACTCACCAGGACGCCATCAGTTACGCTACGGAGTACGATGTGCAGGAAGTAGTGTACGCGTTGGATGTCGCCGTGGCAGGGCAGAAGATTGCGTGTGTGTGTGTGTGTGTGTGTGTGTGTGTGTGTGTGTGTGTGTGTGTGTGTGTGTGTGCAACAATGCAAAACCGAAACGAAGAAGAACCTGAAAAAGAATAACTTACTGTTGAAAAGTTGTTTACACGCGGACAACGAGTGCTTCAGGAGTTCATTTACGATCTTGTGGTGAAAATTTTGTACCAGCTGCCATCAGTACACACTACAGTCCCCTTTCGCTGTCTGGAATTTCCCACACCTATAATTTCACCTGGACCTGTACAGCGACTTCGTTCGGGATTTCTAACGGATGCAGTGTCAAGGTAGTATCCTATAGTTGTCACATCTTTGATTCAAACCCAAATTGTCACCCAACCGAGACACAGTCAAAATCCCCGCGCCCCACAATGCCCCAAATAGCCTTTGTGAATGTAGGAATATGACTCAGGCCTACAGAGTCAGAGGGTGGGTGGGTGTTTGAGGGTTTAACGTCCTTTTCCACCACATAGGGTGATCTCAAAGACGGGGCAACGATGAAAAAGCCAGCACAAATATTTGGCCCCAGCCGGGATCGAACTCACGACCCGAGCATTAGAAGTCCAACGCTCTACCATTCGACCACCCCGGCTCCCCTCTGAGTCAGAGGAATTGGACTAGGCCTTCTTCAGCTTTATCAGAGGACAATACAGAATCGTCCACTTTCTGGTCATACTACTCCCTGTAATGCACAATCGTGTTATGCCAGCCACACGCCGCAAGCAACATAGCAACGAAGAGAATTCGAACGGGTTTCTCTAACCTGGCATTTCCCTTAAATCTGCCTTGGAACCGTTGTATGGTGTGTTTTGAAATTAAACAAGCCTTGCGCTTCTGGTCTCTGTTCTGGATAGGACGAAGTGGAAATGAGGTTTACACGTATCAACGTCGCAGCAATCCTGGTCTCGGAAGACGCCGAGTCTCCTGTATTGGCGGGATGGACATCAGTCAAGCGCGGGGCTCACACCAGTGCATTATCTCGCGTGGTTTCACGATTTTTACTTGAAAGAAACGAGAACAATACGGCTTTTTTTCGTGTGCTTGCACTAAGTGACGAAGTGTCAGGCAAGTGCATTAGTATTGTTCGTTTCCTTCTGTTGATCTGTAGGATTCCGTGAAACTTTTTTTGTTGTTGCGGGAACGTGGATTGACTGCCGAGTGAAACGAGGGCATTGTTGCTGTCATGCAAAATATCACACGCTGTCTGTGATAGGGGCTGGTAAAGCGTCTCCGGGCCTCTCGGTGCACGAAAGCAAACAGACAAACCCTACAAACAGACATCTTGGATTTACAATGGCCCTGATGTAGTTTATGTTCGTGAAGTTTACAATTTTTATCTATTGTGTGTGGGGGGGCATATAGAGATCACAATTCCCGTAGAGACTTTGCTCTTTGTACAAAATCAGCAACAGCGTTGATGCATACTCCCCATTGGGCCCATAGCACACCCACTTTGGGTAGGTGCCGACCTAGGTAGGAAAAATCCCGCTTGCCTCGGCTGGGATCGCTACCCGGGTCTCCCGGCCCATGGTCCGAAGTGCTAACCACTACACTGCGGGGGCCGGTGCGTTTTTGCATACTCTGCTACACCTCCGTCCAAATCCCCCAGTAGACGAAACTCAAAACGATCGGCTGGGAAGAGAGTTACGGCGGGAAACGTCATACTTGGAGTTCTTTCCGTCAATCGTTTAGGTTAAAGTGTCCCTTGCGCGTACTCCCATTTGACGCCTCGACTAGCCTCCCCTTCTATGGGGCATCGATAATACCGCAAAGGCGTTATGTCAGGTTTAGTGCCGCGGCAGATTTATGTTGGGCCCGAGCCAAAACGAGACATGACCCCCTAGGACGCACAAAATCTGACGCAGTTCAGCTATGCACGTGATACGCGCCGCATTTCTCTTCAGCGTCTGGTGTCGCGCAGACCACTTTGTGAAGCCAGAGAGGACATGCTTCAAATGTTCGGAAACACTGTTTTCGCATTTGTCATATGTCTGTGTATCTTTGCTCAGAGAGAGAGAGAGAGAGAGAGAGAGAGAGAGAGAGGGCGGGTGGGTGTTTGGGGGTTTAATGTCCTTTTTCACCACATACGGGTGATATCAAAGACGGGACAACGACGAAAAAGCCAGCACAAATATTTGGTCCCAGCCGGGATACGAACTCAAGACCCGAGAAATGGCAATCCAATGCTCTACCGGCTCCCGAGAGAGAGAGAGAGAGAGAGAGAGAGAGAGAGAGAGAGAGAGAGAGAGAGATTTGAACACACACACACACACACACACACACACACACACACACACACACACACACACACACACACACACACACACAAAATCAGGCAAGAAACTGAAAAGAAGAAAAAATTGATAGACATCATCATCATCATCATCAAAAACAACACCACTTGTTGATGATGATGGTGATGACGACGGTGGTGATGATGATGATGATGATTGTTGTGATGATAAGTGTTGCAAAAGCTGCAGAAACAACAAGAAGAAGAAAACTTTAAACCATTCACCGAGTTTTCAAAGTTGCTAAGCTTCCGTTTAGAGCCTTTGTCTCAGTAGGAATTTCCGGCCAAAAGTTGGTTATCGGAAAATTCGCGGGTTTCAATTTAATCTGGGAATTCAGCGAGAGAGAGAGAGAGAGAGAGAGAGAGGCTGGCAGGGGCCGAGTAATTGGCAGTGAAATCTTCTCCGCTATCTTGCATCCTGAAAAAGGCTCAAGTGATTCGATCTTTTGCAAGAACACGCTATCGGGCCAACCGCCGTCGCTGCCGACTTGTTGCGTCATCCGAGGTGGGGTCCCGAAGGACCAGCGGATAATAGCAAATTCCGGAGAAAACTTCAACTTGCTTGCTTGAAGTCGGCCCAGCGGGCGCTTTTCTTATCTCAGTGTTTCCGCACAGCGGTTTGCCTGTAAAGAATGACCTTCTCTGTGTGTTTCTGCTGCATTGCCGACGCGTACCAGTGATCCTGTACCTACGGAAATGGGTTTTCTGTTGCTGGCCAAACCTACTGGCAAAGATACGAAACATGATCGATGGATCTTGTGATTTATAGCGTATTTCGTCCGCCTTTTTCTGCCGTGGTTTTAATAAAGGGGGTAAAGCAAAATACCTGAACACACAGAAACAAGATGGTTTGATTCGTTGGTTGGTTGGGTGGGTGGGTGGTTAGTTGGTTGGTTGGTTGGTTGGCTGGCTGGTTGGCTGGCTGGTTGGCTCGTTGGGGTTCTCCAAATGCTGATTACAAAAACAGGACAATGAGGATAAAACGCCACACATATCAGGTTCCCAGCTGCCGCAGGTCGGTAGCATGTGTTCCCCTGGATTTGGAAGAGTAAGTTGGCCAGAGAAACGTCTCAGTGTCGTTGAGTTTCCTTCGTGGCAAACGTCACCTTGAACCTTTCCCAGGGCAGTCATGTTTTTTTTTTTTTTTTTTTTTGGGGGGGGGGGGGGGTTGGTGTTTTTTTTCAGGTTTGTCAACTTTTGATGCTTACTGATAATTGATGCGTGACCGAAATAAAGGAGATCACGCGGACATTCAGGTCCTCTTTCGATATCAAGGCGTTGTGGAACATCAAGAGACCGCAGACAGGTGGGCTTGAGTTTGGGCCGGCGTTTTCTGTTCTTGCTACATCTCAGTACAAACACTCGAAAATGTTGACACAGTGCACCCACGAAGCCGCTTTCGGGCAATCCCTCCTTCCTCCTGAACACGCAAATCTTCCCCTCATACACTTCAATTTTGAAAAATTCCCTTCGCTCATTGGCATCCATGATGGCTGTAACGCGCCTGCCTGCCCGGGCACGGTCTCTGAGGCACGAGGTGCACGTGCGATATGTATCGCGCAGAATTAGCATTCACCTGATGCTCCCCTGAGCGTCTCCCGAGAACCTTCGGCGCAGTGGGAGGCTGCCGCCGTCAGCATGCCTTCTTCTTTCGGGATCTTGAGGGGCAAGGAGCGATCGGAACGATGCTGAGTTAGATTTATTATTCTTCTTTATTTTTTTTCTTCCGTTGTTTCTTTTCCGTTGTTTCTTTGCCTAGTATTGGTTTGATTTCCTTTGGGGTGCTGTCGTCAGTGAACTGTGTTTGTTCTTCAGTGTGTCAGTTTGTACGATGGCTATGGAACCGACGGTCTATGGAACACAGACACTCCAAATAATTTGGACTCGCCAGGACTTCTTATATGTTTAACATTTAGCATGTTTTGCATCTCATTTAAACCACATAGATTCTTAACAAATATTTACACTTTATTTTAAGGCATACTCTCTTATCTTTTAATGACCTGGCGGAGGAAAACCGTGCTTAGCAGCGAATAAGTCTTTGTTGCTTGCGCGGCGTAGAACTCTAACTAACGAACTAACGAACTAAGTAAGTACGGAACACAGACCGGTATAAAAATGCAGACACAGAAGTAAGGGCGTGGGTGGGTGTTTTGGAGTTTAACGTCCTTTTCCGTCACGTATGGGTGATATCAAAAACGGGTCAACGAGAAAAAGGCCGGTACAAACATTTGGCCCCAGCCAGGATTCGAACTCAAGACAGCAGCATTTGAAAGTCCAACGCTCCCCACAGAATTAAGACACCGATAATGACACAATGTGTTCAGTCAGACCATGGACCCATGAGTGACGAAAAGGAGTGGGTGGGTTGGATGTGTGAATGTTAAGAAATTGCATAGAGACACAGAAACAAAGGAATACAAAGGAAGGGAAACGGGAGAAGTTATTAGTTCGAATTCGCATTTGGCCAAAGTAAAATATGTACATTCAGTTCCCATTGCTTCCATTATTCAGTTCGTTTTCTACCCTGACTGTCCTAGAGAAATCATTAAAGTCTTAGAGAAATCATTAAACAACAAAAACAAAGTGGGTGGGTGTTTTCTACCCTGACTGTCCTAGAGAAATCATTAAAGTCTTAGAGAAATCATTAAACAACAAAAACAAAGTGGGTGGGTGTTTTCTACCCTGACTGTCCTAAAGAAATCATTAAAGTCTTAGAGAAATCATTAAACAACAAAAACAAAGAAACAACACCATCAGAATCACCACCACGACACCAACAACCACAACAAAACAACAACAACAACAACAGCAAAATGAAAACTTCCTAAATTTTTTTATACAGTCGAACACGCTTAAGTCGAATTCGCAGGGGAAATGGATTTTTGTTCGACTTATCCGAAGTTTGACTTATCCGTGACGACGGATAAGGTCGAATTTCGACTCTAGCTTCGAGTTAAGCGAGTTGCACCTTTTCACCCCCCCCCCCCCCCCCCCCGATTCGGTTTGGAAACTGAAATGTATTTTGCCTGGTCAACATGAGCTTACTGCTGCTGCGTTGGTATAGTTCGCCCCCTTGTGTCATTTGCACCTGCTGTAAATGCACTGCGACCGTCTGAACAACATAGCGATTGCACCATTACCACAAGGTAACCCCAACCCTAAACCTAACCTTAAACCGATCTAAGCAGGCGAACTCTACTAAATGAGTGTGGATGCGTTTGAATAGTTTGCCCAGAACGGCCCAGGGGTGCGAACTATACTGAGCCTTACTGCTAGGATTTGTTATATTCAATACGCTCGTGTAAGCTGCCATGTCATCGAATCTCCGCAGCTATTTTGTTCACTTTGAGTTCACTTTCAGTTCATAGTACTGGCTTGGTCTTACCATAGTCACACATGCAATGCAGAGGAAGGAGAAAGCCAAGTTTTTTTTTTTTTTTTCTGATGGCTGTTTCGTTCTGACATGAAAGCTGCCTGGTACCAAACGGTGATACGTTTCCAGGTTATGTTTTCTCTTCTTTTCTAGTTTCACTCTTATTCTGCTTGTAAGATTAGCAGCGTCATCTGTGCGTGCGCGCGCGCGCGCGCGCGCGTGTGTGTGTGTGTGTGTGCGCGCGCGCGCGCGTTCGCAGTCATATGATCGCATGTGCTCAATAAATTCTAGTGCAACGTCATATAAACACACGCAGTCAAATAGCAGAAAGATTCAACTCTAACCGGCAGACTCTCTCTCTCTCTCTCTCTCTCTCTCTCACACACACACACACACACACACACACACACACACACACACACACACACACATTTCACACACCAGGAATAACTCACTGCTTACCTTCCGAATCCGACGGCAAATCACCTTCTTAACACTGGCAACAGAAAACCTCAGAGATCAGGGGCACAGGGTCAGATCTCACGCCTAGCTCTCTTCTTGCACGTGTTTCTCGCCAATTTCGTGTTCTACCACCCAAGTAACCAGCCCTAAGGCCCGCGGGACACATAACACCGTCAAACCTGTACTTGCACGGAAAATGTAAAATCTCCGTGCAAGCCGTGTTTTGGCGCTGAAGCTTCAGAAGGACAAAAAGAAATTCCCGTGCCAGCGACTGGTACGACTTATCCGAGGCTAAAATTGCAGATTTCGTTTGACATAACCGAGTTTTGACTTATCCGTTTTTGAGTACTCGTTCGACTTATCCGTGGAAAATTTAGTCATACAAAGAGGAAGTTTGGCCGGGAAAAACTTTTTGCTTCGACGTATCCGAAGTTCGACTTAAGCGTGTTTGACTTAAGCGTATGGGTCTGTACGCACTTTTTGTGCTGTAATTTAATCTGTTCACATATTTTAAAAATCACTGGGCCTTTTCGAAGAACAAAACAAAACAAAACAAAACACAAAATAAATACAGCAAAAATTGTGATTTCTTGTAGTCTGGAACTGTCTTGCTGATACACGGCGAATTCTGATCTACACAAATTGTTTTTCCCGTGCATCACAAGCACCGCTGCCTTATATTGCTCAACCCATCACAGCTTCCCATTTGCCAGATTGGTGCAAAAACAAGTGCAACTGCAGAGGATGTCTTTAAAAAAAAAAAAAAAAACCCAGCAATTGCCGCTCCGCTAAAGAGGCAGAAAAACAATCTCAGCAGAGTCCGCTGAAAAGTCCCCCCCCTCCCCCCCCCCCCCCCCCCAAAAGGACAAAAAAACTTGAAGAAGACAAAAGAGTTTTTTGTGCACTTTTCTGTGATTAGCTCCCCAAACGTAGGGGAGTGAATTAGGGCAGACAGGAAAAGACCACAGGAAGCTTGATGGCGGTTTGTCAGTCCTTCATGAAAGACCATCAACATTAGTCCCAAGCGGTCATGGGCAATGGTAGGAAGAATAATTACAGGTGGAGTTAGCACTGTGTTCCGCGAAATAAGGCATTCAAAACAGTTTCATACGCGGGTACATGCATGATTAACGACGATAGAAAGGACCGCAGGGGATCGTACGCAGATATGCTAATTAAATGGGCTAATTCCATCTTTGATACGCCAACTTGTGTTTTAGAACAGTTTCGCTCGGGAGTGCGCCTGTACAGCTCTTAATGCGACACACGGTGTTTACACTTTGCGCGTGCGGTTGAACATTCAAATTCTACGACTGTCTTCACACTGATGGGGTGCTCAGTGTGGCCGCCGCGTCATTGAGTACGCTTCTGCCGGCTCAGTGCCAGCATTACAGACGCTGTCACTGTCCATGTGTCTAAGTGGCGTGATGATAGATACCAGGAAAACAGCCCAGAACAATCTGTGAGCATAAAAATGGTAGTATATCCCCTTTAACTAACACAAACTATAAAATGTCATTGTCCACACAAACAAGGAACGGATCATGTCTCCAGTGTAATATGATCTACTCATATCCCTAGGCAAAGTAACGGTGTGTGGCATGTAGCGAAGGCGGTTTGAATGCAAAAGTGGCCAACAAACACAGGACACGAAGGCTTGCATGGAAACGGCAACTGTAGCAAATCTTTTTTTTCCGGCCCCCAAAAGGGAATGATTTCGAAAACAACAACAACAACAACAACAACAACAACAAACCCAGCACCAACAACAACAGAAGGATGCATTTCCGCTTACCTTCATGTCTTTCTCTGCCGCTGTCGCACACCCGCCGCTGTATCATATGGACACGTGACTGGCGAAACTAGTTGCAAAAGAGCAAGAAAAAAATTCAGAGTAACATCAGATAACATTTGATCTTAAACGCCGGAAATGAAACGGGCAGGATGAGCGAATCGTGAAAGAGCGAAATGATAAAAACTGCACACGTTGTGATGTGTTTCCAAATCGGTAGCCGCACACTGTATTGCAATTTAAAGAAGGACATCAAGCCGTAAAGACGGCAACAAGGCCAGGAAACATTATTAATCATTGCACGTACTTGTGCCTACGTGTTTCCAGCAATCACATGGTCGGTTTCAGGTTACTGTGGACAAACTGGACTACACTCCCATCAGGAAGGCGTTCAGACTCTCCTCGTTAAATCTATCATATGGCGTAGCTGGAAACACATTCACATGAAAGGAAATGTTCATTCCACGCAGAGCTCTTGGTGGATTAAGGTGGAAGGCAAGTCTTTTGTCGTTGTTCAAGGTAAAAAAAAAAATTACTAGGGCAAAGGTCTGAAGCCACCTCCTCCCCAAACAACAACAACAAACAAACGAACAGTACCCCCCAAACAACAACAACGAACAAACAAACAAACAAGCAAACAAGCAAACAAACAAACAACAACAACAACAACAACAAAACTAAAACAACAAACAAAACAACAACAACAACAACAACAACAAAAGGAGACAAAAGAAAAACTCCAGAACAAAACAAAAACACATATAAACAAAAAAAAAAACAACAAAAAAACAAAACAAAACAAAACAAACCAAACCAAACCAAAACAACCCAACAACAACAACAACAACAACAACAACAACAACAACCACAAAAACCACAAACAAACAACAACAACAAAACACACCACCGTCATCACCATTCAGCTACCACCGCCATCAAAGACTCTCACAAACAAACGAACTTTTTTTTTGGAGAAACCAACAACTGCGACAACACCACACACACACACACACACACACACACACACACACACACACACACACACACACACACACACACAAAACCCGAAAACAACCAGCACTAGTATTCATTGTGATACAAGACTACACAGACTGTGACAAAAGAATACTCCCCCCCCCCCCCCCCCCCCCCGAAGGCAGGCCCTCAGTACCGACGAAACGCCTGGAACAGTTAGTGAGTTAGGGACAGTTTGTTGTTCGCTGTGTATTCGTCCTTTCCCAAACCACAGTCTTGTTTTGAGGCATGCGCGCATCAGTAAGGTGCGTCTGCCCTAGGCAAGGGCGTCCCTCTAACCCAAGATGTGACTTCCCCGATCACTCATGGGTTACCCGAACTACGTCTGCCCATGCCCTTTCAGTTTGTGTCCTCATTGGAAAGGAAATAAAAACCATTATTGCGTCTGTCTGTCACCCTTAGGTTGGCCGTGCCTGTTTTCATTTGCAAACTTCAGACTCACAAAAGTTTTTCCAGAAGTTCTTCGTCTGTTACCCTGATGGGACCAGTCGTAAAAATAAGGCTTGGCATGCACGGAAGCATAAAGAGTCGACTTTGCGGAAATTCATTTGCGTTGGTGAATATCCAGTGGTGAACGCTACTCATTGTGGGTGACAGTTTTGCTGTGAGGATTCAGCTCACAGTAATGACTGGTGGCGGGTGCTCGCGAGGTCATCCGACAACTGCCGACGGGATGTGGATGTGTGAAGATCCGGATGAGAGGGTCAGCCGAAGAAAGGAAAGCTGAGTTATTTCTTGGCATTTACCGTTTGAATTTCTTGCTATTAGCATTGCGTTTGTACGATTACTATGAACGGGCTTAGAGTCTTTTGTCGTCTTGATGATCAGAATTTCTTTTTTTTCACGTCGATTGTACAGTAACGAGTAAGTTCAAGATAGCTACGCAAAGTTACGATGCATTCAATGAAATCTGCCCCTTCCCACCCACCCCAACCCCCAACGCACACGCGCGCTCGCACGCATGAACGTAAACACACACACGCACACACACACACACACACACACACACACACACACACACACACACACACACACACACACACACACGCCCTCAAAGGCAATAGATATGACCGCCGCGGCAGACACAATGCCAAGGTTCACATATAAATTTCAATAATAATAATAATAATAATAATACATAGTTTTTATAGAGCGCTTCTCTTCAAGGACTCGCTGCGCGAAATACAACACACACACACACACACACACACACACACACACACACACACACACACACACACACACACACACACACACTGTCTATTTGCGCCCACTCAACATCCAGTTTGGCAGGTGCAGCGAGATCATCCGACTCATGGTACACACAAGCGGACTCGCCAGAAGTTAACTACCAGAAGCTTGACGGAAGAGAAAACTCTTCAGATGGGATTTAAACAGGGGCAATGGGGCATTTTCATGTGAATTCAGGTCTCCAGATTCGTATGGAAAAACTATCTGCAAGCGTCTCTCTCTCTCTCGCTCTCTCTCTCTCTGAGACTTGATCGTTTGCCCGTCTCATCTAAACCTAAACTACCGGGCAAAAACCGATGGACAGGCACACAAAACCAGAACATAAAAATACGTTCGAATCGAAGATATTACTTGGAAATTTTCTGCAATTTTGCTTGACAAGCAGAAATTGTCTCCCTCTCCGATATTCTCCGCGGGATGAATATTTTTGTGCTAAAACCCAGTTTACAAAAAAAATATATATTTTGTGATGGAAATTTAACTTTTTTTTTTTTTTTTTTTAGCGAGAAACCGTCGTTGTGTTTATGCAACCCTAAAATTAGTGTGTAACAAGTTGTATGCCCAAAAGCGAGGTATCAGCAAATGAAGTGGAAAAGCGCTTGTGATGCGAGTGTTTTCCAGCTCATACTGTTCCCATGGAAAGACGACGTGCTCTCTCTCTGTCTGTCTGTCTGTCTCTCTCTCTCTCTCGTCACTGTAAGGCAGGAAATCATCAAATACTCAATCTTGACAATGCCATATTACGTCTGATTGATTGTATACTTGTCTGTTTGTTTTTCTCTCTCCTTGTTTGCTTGTTATTATTGTTTGGTTTGTGTTTGTTTGTTTGCTTGTTTGTTTGTCTGTTTGTTTCTGCTGTTCTCTTTTTTCGTTCATTTTGTACGCGTGCTCATTTCTTTTTCTCTTCTTCCTTTTTTATTAGTTAGATAACTATAGTCGTTAGCAACGGCAGGTATGAAAACTGACTGTGTAATGTTAACTGCCTCTACTGTGGTAAAAATAAGCATTCATTGATTCTCATTCTCGTTGATTCTCTCTCTCTCTCTCTCTCACACACACACACACACACACACACACACACACACACACACACACACACACACACACACACACACACACACACTGACACACACATGCACGCAAAACAACCCACAATCAAAGCCACCATCTTATCGCCAAGCTCTGTCACCTCCGTTTTCTCGATGCGAATGTCCTAATGTTTCTGGTCTACTAAAGAAGGAAATAATTATGATAACAGTAATACTGTTTTCCTTATTCAATCAATTTTTCCGTCCGCCGGAAAAACTTGAGCGATACGGAACGAAGCCAAATTCGTTGGTGGGTCTGCAGTTCACTATTACAAATCTCTCGTCCGTCTGATGGCATGAGACAAATCAAGGCAAAGCTTCTCGCGGCAACAGACAGATCAGTGTCCATGACTAATACTGCGACTGCAGCTGTCACTTTTTTACATGTAGCGCGGGAACACTCAACTAAAATCTGTCGATGAGAACAGAGAAATCTCTGTCCGCAAGAACGCCTTTAATTAAAACTTATCAGTACCGCAGAGCACACGCCCCAAAACGGGCCTCGCATACCTCCAAGGGACTAACCGCATGGTTCCTGCGTTCATTACGCGCCCCGTGGAACTCAGTCATCTGTCTGGAGAATATTCTTCACACAAGCGTGTTCGGTGTCTGCAATGCCAACTTCTCTGCGGACACATAGTACGGTCTAACCCAATGGCACATAGGCTTTTTGGCGGGCAACTCGCTTTCACGGGACCAGAGCAATGAGAATCAACTAACACAAACTTGCAACAGTCAGGACATCTGAGTACTTGCCTGCACACTCGTTGGCTCGCTCTGGCATGTATAGATTCAGACCTCGGATCATCTCTGAAACTGCAAGGCCTTTAGCGGCCTTGAGCGGTGGTCTAATAGAACTTGGCCTTGGCCGCTGCGCTACTGAACGGCCGTCACCGCTGTCACGGCGATGAAGCGTGGGTTCGATCCCAGGTCGAGCCTGTGATATGTGGTACCGGTTTTTCCTGGCTACCGGGCTGCTCGTCGGGAGCTTCTCTCCGGGTTATCCGGCTTTCCTCCCCCAGCAAAATTGAAAATAGGCACGGTATTGGGTGGTGCTACTCTGTGGCGACGCGCTTCCCCTGGGGGAAGCAGTCAGAATTTCCCGAAAGGGACGACAAAGTTAAAAAAAAACACAACAACCAAAGCAAAAAAAACAACAACAACAACAACAACAACAAAAAAGAAAACACACACAAAAAACATAAAACAACAACAACACACACACACACACACACACACACACACACACACACACACACACACACACACACACACACACACACACACACACACACACAAAAACAACAACAAAAAAACAAAATAAACTGTTGTCGGTCTTTACGAATACATGGGAGAATCATGTTTTGCGAAGCATTTGAACTGTGCACGGCTAGAAGAGAGGATAGTAAAGGCAGAAGAGCGTTGGACTGCAGAGGATGTTAAATGACAGATATCTTTGTAAAGTGTGGGAGGAGAATGCGGCTAGATGCCGGCGCCCACCGACCTGACAGTCACTCCATGCCCAATGGCTTGCCATGCTGCTGCACGTGCCCTGGCCGCAGATCTACATCGCGGGGGCATGCCTACAGATTAGCCACTGGAAGCGGTGATGTATGTGAGTGGTCTGGGGACGTGCGCGCGATCCGATGCGCTATCACGAAGACCTAATTCCGATCGCCTACCGCCCGGGACAACAGAAACCGACTGTAGACGACTTGCCGATGTCTAGTGGCCGACGCCCTGTCTACGATTGTATAGACTCGACACAGCTTCCCTTTACGATACGGGTGTGAATACGACGGAGATAGATTCATGAAATAATGCTCTCATTATTTTTGAGTTATTCAGTAAAGATTACGTTGGTTTACACTACTAGTCCCAAGTGCCAGTGCCAACAAAATCAGCTCGTAAATTCGTTTACCTTGAAGTCTGTCGTGTTTTTCTTCTTAACCGTGCAATTTCTCTTTCGTGGTCAGCCGCGAATTAGTCTTTGTGGCTTGCGCGGCTTTAAGCCCTAAAAACTCACTCACTCACTCTTCTCTTTCGTGGGGAGCCTGGATAGCCGAATGGTAAAGCGTTGGACTCTCAATGCTCGGGTCGTGAGTTCGAATGCCCTTGTCTTTGATATCACCCTTACGTGATGGAAAAGGACGTTAAACTCCCCAACACCCCAACACCCCTTCGTCTCTTTCGTAACAAGGCAATCTGTGTTTTCTTTGATACCATCAAGACAAAAAATGACCCAAAGAAAGGCCGGACGGGTGGGTGTTTGGGAGTTTTACGTCGTTTTCCACCACGTATGGATGATATCAAAGACGGGGTAACGAGAAAAGACTAGCACATACACGCCGCCCCAGCCGGGATTCGAACTCACGACCCGAGCATTGGGAGTTCAGCGCTCTACCATTTGACTCTCCCGGCTCCCCGACCCAAAGAAAGGAAGAAAAGAAAAGAACAATAACAAAATAACAACCACAATTTCAAACAAAAACACAAACTAAACACGAAAACTCGGAGACATGGAGAACGACCAAGACAACCACCAGAAAGATACAGAAATTCATCAATTCATGCTTGAGAAAAATACTCAGAGTACACTGGCCAGACAAGATCAGCAACACCGAACTCTGGCAGCGAACCAACCAGACACCAGCTGAAGATGAGATCAAGAGGAGAAGATGGAGGTGGATTGGACACACCCTGAGAAAACCACCCGGTAACCTCACGCGCCAAGCTCTTGCCTGGAATCCTCAAGGCAAAAGAAAACGTGGAAGACCCAAGAACTCCTGGAGGAGGGACCTGGACGCGGACACCCGGCAGATGGGATACAGCTGGAAGGAGTTAGAGACGATAGCACAGGACAGGAGACGATGGCGTGCAACTGTGGATGGCCTATGCCCACCCACGGGCTATAGGCATAACTAACTAACTAAACACGAAAACTAAAAGCAAAACAAAACAAAGCAAAATACACCTTTTGCTGAGAGAATAGACGTTTTGGTCGGTGTTGCTTTACTCCAACATGTCTAACCTGTAAACAACTACAGAAATGGGTGGGATTTTTTCCGTCCTGATAAGGTGACCAGCTTGAAATGTAACGCCACAAGAATTCGACAAAGGGGTCACGTGCAATAAGCAGAAAATCGGCATTATTTCTTCCTTCCTCGATCTGAATGAATCATTTAGCATGTCAATAACTTGACAAACGTTTCTTTAGTGCATTGTAATTGGTCATCTATGGGTCCTTTTACACGTAATTCATTGTTTACAGTATTATGATCAAACACCCCCCCCCCCACCTCCCCCCACCTCCCCCCCCCCAAAAAAAAAAAGAAAAAAAAAGAAAAAGAGAGAAAAACAACAATAACCCCAAAACAAGCAAAAAAAAAAAAAAATACAGTAAAGAAAAACTAACCCCCCCCCCCAAAAAAAAAAACAAAAAACAAAAAAAACAACAACCAAAGAACGAAATGAAAGAAAAGAAAAAAGACAAGAACGTATCAAGAATGGAAACATACTGGCGGACCATTTTTTTCAGTTGCATGTGTACGTGTCTGTGCCCTCGGAGGCCAATCCCCCACTAGTGTGTGGATTGGTGCAGGCAGAACAACAAAAGGACGCGTCGATGTCCACAATAAAGCGGACGAACACCAATTTCTCCCAGCCGTAGAATGCCAATGAGACGGCACTGGCTGAAATAATGCTTAATTTTGTGGACATAAACTGGACCTCTAGCAAACAAGTGCACAATAATGACCCAATTTGCTTTGGTGCCAACACCCAGACCCATAAACCACCAGAAGTCGTAAACGAGGCCAATAGGCCAAGAAATCCCCCCCCCCACCTCCGAATGTCCTCCTTCCTCTATCCCTCCCTCCTCCACCCCAATCCCCTTACCTACGCCCCACTCCCCTTCCCCAACTCCCCTCCACCACAAGTCTGATCCACCTTCTTATCTGTTCCTGCTTCACCTCACACGGTTCACGTGTTTTTTGTGAATAAGCAGATCGCGGGGAACAAAGCCTAGTTATTACTGAACAAACGAAACGCAATAATAAAAAAGAAATCACTTAAAAATGTAGGGTGATGATTAGGCCCAACGCCAAGTGTAGAAAACCAATCTCCACTGAATCTAATCAGCAAAGAAACTGCCACAGCAATAAAGAAAAAAAAAAGACAAAAAAAAGTCGGACAGCAGGGAGTATAATGAACAGGACGGACAGACACGTCGGCGACAATAAAGACAATAAATCAGGATGGACATCTGTTTTGTTGTTATACTTTTCCTCAGGTCCAGGAGCCGGGATAGCCGAATGGTAGAGCGTTTGGACTTTCAATGCTCGGGTCGTGAGTTCGATTCCCGGCTGGGGTCAGATATTTGTGCTGACCTTTTCTCGTTGCCCCGTCTTTGATATCACCCTTACGTGGTGGAAAAGGGCGTTAAATTCCCGAACACCCACCCATCCCCTCAGGCCCTGTCCACCATGTAGGTACTTTCAAAGATGGGGACACAAGAAAAACAACTACGACAGTCCACCAACATGACATTGTGTAGCACCATTATAAAATATGAACTTTCTGAATTTGTCTAACTCACGGCCTCCAGTGGGACAGATCCTCATGTTTGCCTCATCCTGTGTCACGAACACACACACACACACACACACACACACACACACACACACACACACACACACACACACACACACACACACTAATCCTACGGCACTACTCTCAATAACGTGAAAAAGAGCATCGATCAGGGAAGATCTCTAACATCCGCACGTTAGCCCACCAAATAACCCCTAAGTCAAGGAGCAATTGTACTCACATCGACCATTATCGGCACTGACCTGACCTATTCGTCCCAAAATACAAACACAGAGAGAGAGAGAGAGAGAGAGAGAGAGAGAGAGAGCATTTATCTCCGCCACAGCCGCTTTCTGTTGGGCGTCCTATGGGCTACTCCTAGACAGAGAAATCAACCTCTCATGCAAACTAGAGGGGCACAATGTGTCTGGTGGACGCAAACCCATAGGGACGGATAGAGGACGGGGCGGGAGGGCGGACTTTAGTCGCTGCTCACATAACATACAGACGATCCAGTGTAATTTTTCTTGGTTCAGACTGGGAGAGGCGACAATTTCAGTCGAACCAAAAGCTATATCGTAGTCTTTGGCCTAACTGGTCCAGAAAACAATTGAAGTCTCCATGTTCGTAATGAGTTCAGAGAGAAAAAAACCTGCCGCTTACAAAGCTGTAGGGTTGTTTGCTAAACGAACAGATGTTACTTTTGGCCATTCTTTGTTCCACTCGGGGCAAAGAATTTTTCCTTCTCGTATGTGGCACCGTTCATTCGGGCCGATCGTCGGGGGTTCTCTCCGGGTACTCCGGTTTCCTCCCCCTCTGCTTTGGAAATGTTCAGCCCACCAAATTTGAAAAATAAATGCAATTCTAAATCCCGAAATTTAAATATGACCCTTCGCACCACGTGATTGTAATGTGTTTATGTCAAGTGTGTGAGAGAATGCGTGTGATTCACGTGAGCGTGCGTGTTGGGTTCAGTTCGCGGCGCTTTGAGCCGATTCAGGAAATTGGGTAAAGCGCCTATACAAAACTCATTATTATTATTATTATTGCGACAATTTTCGTGACTTTGTGGCTTCTAATAGTAGGGAAATAGGACTTTGATTGGCTTAACGCTACCATACCTGTACTACACACCGATCGACAGTCTCTAAAACTAGGGAAATAGGACTTTGATTGGCTTAACGCTACCATACCTGCACTACACACCGATCGACAGTCTCTAAAACTAGGGAAATAGGACTTTGATTGGCTTAACGCTACCATACCTGTACTACACACCGATCGACAGTCTCTAAAACTAGCACCAATCAGCTCGTCTTCTGTCCGCAACCAAATGAACAATGTCGTCTGCTCACATAACATACAGACGATCCAGTGTAATTTTTCTTGGTTCAGACTGGGAGAGGCGACAATTTCAGTCGAACCAAAAGCTATACCGTAGTCTTTGGCCTAACTGGTATAGAAAACAATTGAAGTATCCATGTTCGTAATGAGTTCAGAGAGGAAAAAACTGCCGCTTATAATTGTCGTCTGCTCATTACGCGGTACGCTTCTACGTACGTAGAGCAACATAATAATACCCGAGCACCACAATGGTTTCAGATGCTGTATTGTGTCCCAAGTGATTCTGATGCACGGATTGACCGCGTTCGACGAACAATTTTTTCACAGCGTTGTCGTAGGCCTGACGAACGTATTGAGACTTTAAGGTGTAGGACTGCACGCCTAGTGATGCCATACTGAACCAGCTTCTTTACGGCGGTGCGAAACATGAAACGCTGGTATGCCGAGTACTGAGACGAGAAAGCGTATTTTACCTTTCATCATCCCCGTGGCTCCGGGTAAAGTAATTTTTGTACAAACAACACAAAACAAAATGAGTAAGACGAAAAGGGCAATTTACTTCGTAAAATGCCGAAAAATGCAAACAAGAAGAAGTTTATGGTAACATCGCTGCGATCAGAGAAAACCATATGCGCTTCATGTGATATCTCCCCAATGTCGTGTTTGAACTTGTTTCAAGGTACTTTCATGCTTCAGACTACGGAAGGGCACAGACATACCGCAGGAAAGGGAGGTTACACAGGAAGGCAAACAAAACAATCTCAGATAAACATGAACACACACACACACACACACACACACACACACACACACACACACACACACACACACACACACCGAGCTCTGTACGAAAGGTGACAACTGAAAGACACCTCAGCTCGGTGTGAGGTGACGTACGTATCTCTATACCCTCGGCGGAGAATAGGTGTGGGTGGCAGTCGAGGGCAATCGTCTGCGACCATCGATTCGGAAACATCGCAAGTGATGGTTTGCCCCCTTCACGACCAGAGAGGGGAAACAGCGACAGGACACTATCAGAGACGAGTAACGCCACACAGGAAAATATCAATGGTGGTCAGGCGCCTAATGCACCAATGTTTGATCAAGGAGCAGCTCCGAATTAGGGGGAGATTGGACGCGGCTTTGCCATCCGAGAAGTGACCGAATTGGGTGCAGTCCGCAAATGAACCCGTCGTGAGAGCGAAGATAGGAGAGGGGTACAGGGAGACAGAGAGTGAGAGCTAGAGCAACAGAGTGGGGAAGGTTTTGAAGGAGGCTAAACATATAGACACCGGGGAGGAATAGCTATTTGTGAAAAATGTGACCACAGGCAAATATTTTGTCAGTAAAGTCGGCCACTAGTCCCTTCCGTCTTTGCGAGTTGTTGGTTCTTGTCACAGAGGTCGTTATAAGAGTAAACGGTAACCCGGAGTGGGTGGTAGCAGTTTAAGGTCTGTGGGACTTTAAATAAATTGTAGGACGCGCCTATCAGTGACGCCTATCCATTTTAGTATTTAACATTTAGGTCAAAAACCACGCCATTCCCGTCATATTCGGTGCGTAAAAAGTTTGAGGTGTATCTAATTGCCCTCTTTGCTTAGCCATTTTGTTTAATGCGGTTGTTTCATTGGTAAAAAAATGGCGCCTAAAACTGTAGTACGACTCTCTCTCTCTCTCTCTCTCTCTCTCTCACACACACACACACACACACACACACACACACACACACACACACACACACACACACACACACACAAGAACTTAAAATCAAGAGTCGAAACGGTCGCAATGTCAAAATGGAGTTTTGCTTCACTCGGTAAAAGCTTTATACATATAGCGTCGTAAGTGTGGTTTTGTTTTTGGGGCCTCCTGATGTGAATTCAAGCAATTTGAAAAAAAAATGCAAAAGAATTTCGTGGCAGCTCCGACATACCATAACGCATTTGTACAGAGGTTGGTGGGAAAGGATTGCGTGCCTAGAAACTAGGTGGCTTATGCCAGTAATTGCTCGCAGTACTTCTGCGCTCGCTGGTACGGTCAAGTTTTACAAATTATTCCCTAAACGGGTCCATTCAACAGTAACTCACGTCACTCAAACCTATTCTTGTCAAGGTATCCTCTTCCAGCACAATGACAAGGGCCGGTAATGGTGGCGTCCTTCTCCTGATTACGGGCCTTTCCACCGGAACTCTTCAACATGCAAATGACACCCCCGAGATCTCACGACATGCTAATGGCGGTCGTTACTTCTCTGATCACGCTGTTGACCCAGATATTTGCACTGCATTTGGGGCGTGTCGATCTTCTAGTCAAACTAATCCTCAGGGTGGGTCGGTGCAAAAGGGGAGGAGGGGATGGGGGCTGGAGGGAGTCTCCGGAAGACGGCAGATCATTTTCACAATCTCAGAATTGAAGTTTTGTTTTTGCTGCGTCCAGCACCGTAACGAAGCGATAAGCAGTGACTGGCAGGGGTCACTGAAGCGTCCTGTTTCTTGACACGACGAGCAGCCTGGCGCCCTGGTTTTCATGAATAAATCAATCAGGCATCATACTCGCGTACTGCCGAGTCCAATCTCTCTGTAAGTACGTTTCAAAATGCTCGATCTGTGCCGTGGGTCGAATTTCCCTTCTGTTTGTCGTGCAGTGAAATGCACTCTTTATCTTCTTCATCCTAACCAGAACAATCAGAAAGAATAACCTTACAATGAGATCTCGCATTGACAAAAGCACTGCACACACGCGTTGGCTATGGGACGTATAAAATTATAAAATTACCGGCCCCCGTAGTGTAGTGGTTAGCACTTCGGACCGTGGACCGGGAGACCCGGGTTCGAATCCCAGCCGAGGCAAGCGGGATTTTTCCTACCTAGGTCGGCTCCTACCCAGAGCGGGTGTGCTATGGGCCCAGTGGGGAGGCTGTTGCCACACAGCCGAGCTTCACCCACTTCACGGGTGCGACTTTGGGGGTGCTTCCCTTGGTATGACACGTCTTATGATGTGGATGATTACACGGCCGGCACCGCAGGTGCCGTAGTTCCCGGGCCTGGTTAATGCCGGGATATTTATGACAGGAAGCGTGGAATGCGGCCCTGTCCCGCAGTCCCAAACCACACGGACGTCCATAGCATCATCTTACCATCATCCTCATCTCCATCATCATGCATAAAATAAAATAAAAATTGCCCCAGCTTCCGAGCCCTCCGTGGATTCCACCCATAACTTGGGAGGAATACCACTGGAGCCGGCAAAAAGAGTTGTGGCAGCAAAAAAAAAAAAAAAAATATATATATATATATAATTATTCCGCAGAAATAGTTCAGAGGCGATTCAGTCAAACAAGCCAACCTTTAATGAATGAATGGATGAATAGATAAATGAGTGAATCAATGAAACAATGAATCAATCAATTATTTAATTAATTAATTGATTAATTACTCAAAAAGATCTACTTTGCCACGGTTGTCCGGTCTCGAGAATGCGATTTTGTGTAAACTGCGTACATGAAGATTCCTAGTGCAGCCTCATTGAACTCCGCACACCGTGCAAGGAACTTTAAACTTCAGACATCCTGCTCTGTGTAATACAAGATCGAAAACCTCTGTGCATTCACCTACTCTTCTCTTTCACACGGAGGTCAGGGAAGTTGTATTTTTATATTCTGTTCTTGGTCACATATATTACACAGTGACAAAGACAAGTACGACATACATGCATTTATCTGATTGAACATACATGAACAGACATGGCATTTGAGTAGAGTCATGACACAGTCATGTGTCATAGGGATTACTATAAGCTGTCAACAAAGGATCAAGTCCTTAGTCCTTCATGCACATGGGTCGGGTAAGGCCTGCAACCTGTAAGCTTTTATTGAGCTACGCAAATTCGTGTACCTTTAAAACTTTGCCATGAAGGCAATGAGAAACCGGGCGCACATACTTATTAAAAAAAAAATACTGGACATGTGGATGATTGAAGACAGCAAGGTTGTGCAGACCGTGACAAGAAATGCATGTAGTATAAGAAGAAGTCGCATTAATGTTCCCAATATCGAGACACAATATAACAATAGAATTCAAAGTGTCCAGTGACTGGAAACGGAAACTCTGAACATTGTGTAAGTTGGCCAGTCAGTGACATGCTGAAACCTACACTCACATGTACACTTCTCTTGTTGTGTTTAACATTGTTTTATCGTCTTATGTTGTGTGAGTCCAGAAAACTTTTGAACAGAGCACCGCCTGTCTTGCAAAATCAATGGAATTTTTTAAGCTGAATTTTCCCAGTTCAAAAGTATTTGACAGTTTAATGTTTGTGCACTTTAAACGCTGAGGAATTCCTCGTAAAAAATCTTTGCATTTGCATTGAAATTAATGAATTTCTCTCTCTCTCTCTCTCTCTCTCTCTCTCTCTCTCTCTCTCTCTCTCTCTCCCGTCGCACTCACACACATATACACCTTCGGACACACAGATTCAGATTGCATTGCCTGAAGCAGACAAACCCAGACGACCGATTCTTGATTACAACTCTTCAGCTAAACGACACGGTCAAATGCGATTTCTATCGACGGCCACACAGCGCTAAGCACCCTGACATCGAATCTGCTGCACAACAATTCGATCTCGCTCCGCATCGGGAAGCACATTCACACAAAGAGAACCCCCCATCAGAAATCGTTTCTGCGGCTCTTCCGATAGAGAAAACGCCTACGACTTTTGGAAGAAGATCAGAAAGAAAGTACGTGTGACCCGTCACCACGGCTCAAGTTGTGCTAACCTGGGTCAGAATGCGGTGTATGGTGTTTTGGCAGGAGTGGGTGGGGGCAAAGTACGTGGCACAGGCACGCGATCATTGTTCTTTGCAAGGTCAGAGTTGTCGCTGGTTGTTTGGGAATTTAACCCTTCAGAGCCACAGCCCGACCATCCCCTGCCCAGTATATGATAAGACTGGTTAAAAAGAACAAGCCACACCAGTAGCAGCTACTTTAAGCCACTATTACGCAGGGTTTGGGCTTTCTGTGCTACACCCAAGACCACTGTAGACTGCATAGCAATGGCTTGAAATGGTTCATAGTGATATGAAGATTTCAAGTAAAACTGCGATTTTGCACGGGCGTTTAAGAGTTAACGTTTATTTCCACAACGTACGGGTGATATCAAAGACGGGGCAACGAGAAAGAGGCCAGCACAAATACTTATTTGGCCTCAGCCGGGATTCGAACTCACGACCCGAGCATTGAAGGTCCAACGCTCTACCATTCGGCTATCCCGGCTCCCTTGCAGGGTCAGGGGAAAAAGAAAAAGAAAAAGAAAGACCGAACATCAACGAAAGAAAATCCTGCAAATCCAATGACAGTCTGCGAAATACGCCCTATTGAAGGCAACAGAATTAGTTCTTGTGGTAACGTTCCTGCATACCAGCTAGCCGCTAGATCACCGGTACACGCTAAACGCCAGGGCAGCACCACAAGACAGTCACAAGAAAGGTACAGATGACCCGCAAGAAGGAAGGAAGCCAATATGCGGGTCACCCTAGTTGGCAAGTGAGAGTGAGAGACAGAGAAGGCGGCGAATGATGGACAGACGAATAAAGGTTCGTCTTCTGAGACTGACGGCTCTCTTACTCTCCGGGCCGGGCCATTCCAGGGCACCGGACAACAGCGCCCTCTCACAATCCCCTGCCAGACCTGTCTGGAACTAAGCACGTAGTTTTGGCACCGAGGCCAAGGGGAAGCTTTTGTCCTAGGGTTCATGCGCACCGCCAGATGACCGCCAGGACACAGTAACAAATCGTATTAAAATTAAAACGTTGGAGAGAAGAGGCTGCAAGGAAAACTGCCACTGGAAACCAAAAAAAAAAAAAAAATCCCAAACTGGGATAATACATGTATTGAATTGAATGGAAGTCAAAAAGCAAGGGTATAATGTCAACTCCATTCCTACCGAGTAAGTTTGGGGTTGTGCACAAAAGGCCTCACTTTAAAAAGGAAAAATGTCAGCATGGATGTAAATTTGGCTTGGTAGGAGGGTTGCATTTTGATTATACTCGTGTTTGCTGCAATAAGAGCCGTCAAAGAAACCGTACAGGGCCAAAACAGAAAAAGAGCAACAAAATGTGAGATACTGCTGCGCGGTAAGAAATGTGTTAAGAAAGTGTATTCCGCGATGACGTACTTACTTAGGCCCTTGGCTCCACATGGAGCATAGGCCATCGACAACCCTTCGCCATCGCACTCTGTTCTGGGCTAGTCTTGCCACTCCAGTCCAGTTGGTCCCCTGCTTACATAGCTCTGCCTCAGTGTCCCGCCTCCAGCTGTTGCGAGGCCGGCCTCTCTTCCTTTTCCCCTGCGGGTTCCATGTCAGGGCTTGGCGTGTGGTGCTGGATGCTGGCTTCCTGAGGGTGTGTCCAATCCAGCCCCACTTCCTCCGCAGGATCTGCTTGGCCACTGGTTCCTGCCCCGCTCGCTCCCACAGCTCTTCATTCCGGATCTTCTCTGGCCATCGGATGTTGAAGATGCGCCTCAGACAGGTGTTGAGAAATGTCTGGATCTTCTGCTGCATCGTCTTCGTTGTCCTCCATGTTTCGCATCCGTAGAGCAGAACTGACTTCACGTTGGAGTTGAAGATGCGAAGTTTGGTTCTTATGCTGACAACTTTGGATGCCCAGACGTTCTTCAGCATGACCATTGCTGCCCTTGCCTTGCCGATTCTGGCTGTGACGTCTCGGTCTGTGCCTCCCTGTCCATCAACCACACTCCCCAGGTAGACAAAAGACTCCACCTCCCTGATGGGCTCTCCACCGACTGTGACTGGTGTGTTGGCAGTGGTGTTGATCTTCATCAGCTCGGTTTTCTTCCTGTTGATCTTGAGCCCTGTTCCGGCTGATGTGGCTTCCAGGCACGTAGTCTTGTCCTGCATCTGGCTGTGGCTGTGAGACAGGAGCGCCAGGTCGTCCGCGAAGTCGAGGTCATCCAGCTGCGTCCAGAGTGTCCACTGTATCCCGTTTTTCCTGCCTGCTGTAGTGGTCTTCATGATCCAGTCGATGACCAGGAGGAAGAGAAACGGGGACAACAGGCATCCCTGGCGGACTCCGGTCTTCACCTCGAAGCTTTCTGACAACTGGCCGGCATGGGCAATCCTGCAGCTCATGTCTTGGTAGGTGCACTGGATCAGGGAGATGATCTTCCCGGGAACTCCATAGTGCCTTAGCAGCTACCACAGCGCCTCTCTGTCTACACTGTCGAAGGCCTTCTCATAGTCTATGAAGTTGATGTAGAGGGGGGAGTTCCACTCCAGTGACTGCTCCACAATGATGCGTAGGCTGGCAATCTGGTCAGCGCAGGACCTGTTCCTGCGAAAGCCTGCCTGCTGGTCTCGGAGCATGGGGTCAACTGCCTCTCTCATCCTCTCCAGTAGAATTCTGTTGAGAACCTTGCCTGGCACTGACAGGAGCATGATCCCTCGGTAGTTGCTGCAGTCCCTGAGGTCCCCTTTCTTTGGCAGCTTGATGACGATCCCTTCTTTCCACTGGGCTGGCACCTCTTCCTTCTCCCAGATCTTGCTGAATAGGCTGTGCAGCATGTTGACGGCTGTCTCTGTGTCTGCTTTAATGGCTTCTGCTGGTATCTCGTCCGGCCCTGCAGCTTTCCCATTTCTCAGTGTCATGATGGCTTTCCTGATCTCCACCTTAGAGGGCTTGTCGCAGTTGATGGGTAGTTCTGTCTCAGCTGGTGGGATGTCTGGTGGTGTTTCAGGGATGGGGCGATTTAACAGCTCCCTGAAGTGTTCTGCCCATCGCTTCAGCTGTTCCTCAGTTGTTGTCAGTGGGTGCCCGTTCTTGTCCTTCACTGGTTTGTCTGTCTGCTGAAACTTGCCCGCGAGCTTCTTGGTCACCTGGTACAGGTCTTTTAGATTCCCTTGTCGGGCTGCTTCCTCTGCTTGACTGGCCAGGTTGTCGATGTAGTCCCTCTTGTCCTTCCTGGTGCTCCTCTTCACTTCTCTGTCAGCTGCTGTGTATTCTTCCTGTGCCTTTGCCTTAGCTCTTCTTGTTCGGCTCGTGTTCAGTGCAGTTTTCTTCTCTTTCCTAACTTCCAGCTTCTGGATGGTATCAGCAGAGATCCATTCCTTATGTTGGGTCTTTCTCTTGCCAAGGACCTCTTCGCATGTGTCGTGCCAGAGTTTCTTGCTGTGTTCCCACTGTGTCTCGATGTCCATTTCACTGTCTTCTATCAGGTCTTGCAGTGGCTGGAACCTGTTGGAAAGGCTGATCCGGAATGCTGCTTGTGTGTCTGTGTTCCTGAGAAGTCCAACGTTGTACCTGGTCCGTGTGCTGTTGGCGTTGGTGTGCCTCTTAAGCCGAAGTCTCAATGTTGTTGCAAGAAGGTGGTGGTCTGATGATACATCGGCACCCCTCATCACGCGCACATCCCGCCACGATCTCCTGAACTTCCGGCTGATGCAGATGTGATCAATCTGGTTCTCCGTGACATGGTCCGGTGATCTCCATGTGGCCTTGTGGATGCGCTTGTGTGGGAAGATGCTGCCTCCTATCACTAGCTGGTTCAGGGCACAAAAGTCTGCAAAGCGCTCGCCATTTTCGTTCATCTGTCCCAGTCCGTGTGTTCCCATCGTGTCCTCATAGCCTGTGTTGTCTGATCCAATCTTGGCGTTGAAGTCTCCCATCAGTATGGTCATGTCCTTGGCTCCTCCTCTATCTATCACTGTCTGCAGTTGTTGGTAGAAGTCATCTTTTTTCTCCTCTTCCGCATCATTGGTGGGAGCGTAGCACTGGATGATGTTCAGCTTGATGTCTTTTTTCTTGGTGATGAATTTGGCTGTGATGATGCGGGAGTTGACAGGTTCCCAGCCGATGAGTGCCCGCTGTGCCTCCGGTGCCAGCATCAGGGCCACGCCCTCAGTGTGGGGGGCTCCATCCTCTGTGTGTCCAGAGTACAGCAATTGCTCTCCCGATGAAAATCTCAGCTGTCCTGTCTGTAGCCACCTTGTCTCACTCAGTCCCAGTACTCCTATCTTGTAGTTCTTCATCTCTCTTGCTACTTGTATGGTCCTTCCTACTTCATACATTGTCCTGATGTTCCATGTGGCTACTCTCGTTGTTGTCCTGGGTGTTAGAAGGGGGGTCGGCCTTGCAGCTTCCTTTCGGCTTTCGCTGCAATGCGTCATAGGTCTCCGGGATGGAGACCCTTCCTCGCCCAGGTGAATGTCTCGGTTTGTTGCTGTCGATGCTTTAGTAACTTAGTGTTTTTTACAGGTAGGGCTGTTAACCCTACGCAAACCCGTTTAGCCTCTTGGAGAGGTGGTCCACATTCGTCTGACCTCTACCCTTCGACCTGTCCAGCTTGGGTGACCCTGCCAGGAGCATGTGCTCCTGCTGGCATAGTTCTCTGGGTCATTGAGGTACACAAGCCACTACCCCACGACAAGGGTTGGACCATGTAGGGCGCGATGACGTACTCAGTTTGAAAATATCGATATTCACGTAGTACTAGTAGACCTACGCATTATTCGGCTCGCACGAAGGCTTTAGAACGACCCGTGAGCATGAAGAATTCTTAAAATAACTGGGCCTTTAAAAATAAGGAGAAGTTGAATTGTCAAATGTAAAACTATCTCCGCTTAAACTGACATACAACATGTATACTGCACCTGATGAAAAAAGTAAAACAAGAAAAGAAAAAGTAGGGTGGGTGGGTGGGGGTTTGGGGGTTTAACGAAAGAAAAAGTAGAAAAAGTATATTATCATGAAAAACAACAACAACAACAACAACAACAAAATTAAATTCAATAATATTTCATTGTCATCACCGAATTCCTCTGATTGGATTTGCCAATCAGTTTTAAGAAAACTTCACGCGAAGCAATCTAATTTCTGGTAGAATCGGAGACGTTGTATAAAATGAATTTCAGCCATGGGGCTGACAATACTTCAAACTAGAGCGAACAAACACAACCAAGAAGGATTCCAAATGACTGTCTCTAATTCTTTTAGAAAGTCTTCTTCTCTAGAGTACCCTTCCTCCGAGAAAATGAAAATGATCGATTTTCCGTTTTTTATACCACACGCAAACAACATGCTACAAAGTCCTCCCCCAAGGACTCAACATTTGTAGTTTTTAGCTCGGTTGCTTAAAATGAAGAAGAGCGTTATATCACTTGTTTTGAAGCGGTGGGGGTGGGAGGGTGTTTGGGAATTCAACGTCCTTTTCCACCACGTATGGGTGATATCAAAGACGAGGCAACGAGAAAAAGGCCAGCACAATTATTTGGCCCCAGCCGGGATTCGAACTCACGACCAGAGCATTGAAAGTCCAACGCTCTGAAATTCGACTATCCCGGCTCCCCCACTTGTTTTGCACAAAATTCACCAAGACAAGGACAGCTGCCCGAGCGAAAGGGCGTTTTCTTCAGTTTTGGTTAACATTATACAAAAATATAACAATAACCTGCCGAAAAACAAATTAAACACCCCTCAAACTAAACCGAACAAAAACAAATGACGAAAACGAAAGCGAAGCAAAGTGAAAACAACATCAACAAACAAGAACAATAAACAACGAAACAACCAACCAACCAACCAACCAACAAACAAACAAACAAACAAACAAACAAACAAACAAAACAACAACAGCAACAACACTGACAACAGCAGCACCACCAGTAAAGGCGGAATACAAATGCTGTGGCCAAACATCTCCATAAGAACTGCATTCTTCTAGTGTCACATCTGCTTGCATAGACACCTAAAATCCCTCATGTTGCTTCCTTTTATCCCGTTATTGCGAAGCTAACCTGCACACAGGCAGGTCTTAAAAAAAAAAGAAGTGCAGTGCGTCCCTCAGAGCAAAGTGTGTGTGTGTGTGTGTGTGTGTGTGTGTGTGTGTGTGTGTGTGTGTGTGTGTGTTCCTTTTTTCCGAGGATTTGTGCCGGCATGTGCCAACACGAACAGATTTTCAAAAGATGTTCATTCTTCTGGGGCCACCTCTGCTTGTACAGACACCGAACAACCCATCTGTTGCTTCCTTTTGATCTCATCCTGGCATCGTTATTGCAAAGCTAACCTGTACACGGGCAGGTCGCGAAGAAAAAAAACCCTAAAAACAAAGAGGAGCGAGTGAAGTACGTCGCTCAGAGCGAAGTTATTTTTTCTTATGCCAAAGGATTTGTGCCTGCATGTGCCACACGAACAGATTGGTTTCCCGGCCTGCCTGACAGATCGCGAAATAATATTTCCCGAACAATTACGGAGACCAGAGCATTTTTCTTTAATTCAGGCTCCTTCCCCTCAGCTCTCTTTTTCTCTCCATCAAAGAATGGCTTAGTGTTCACGAAGCAGGAAGTCCTGGTCATTGACAGTTTTCCTGTGGATGGCAGACTAAGGTGTTGCCGGTTACAGAATGCTGACTGATGAAGAGTAATGAGTTTATAAATAGGCAAGGTTGCGAGATGTACTTTTTGTGGGCTGTCCAAATTCAGGCACTGATTTTACACCCAAGCTTTAAGAGCGTAAGTATCTGGTGACAGTAGTCGTAGAATTGAAAAGCTTAGAGCAGTACTGTGAAAGCGACAATGACAATGGAATGTTTTTCAAGGAGAAAATATGAATCAAGTACTTTCTTTAATCTCGCCATTTCTACGCTACGTATTAAAATGTATACCTCTCTCTTTAACAACGCAGCACGACTGTCACAGAAAAGTTTGGCTTGTGCTACAAGTATGCGTGAAAATGCATGACAGATAGATTCATGGTTAAACCAAGAATTCATGAAAAACTTCCTCCCCACTCTCAAACACAATCATCACCCACATAAAGAAAGAAAAAAGTACAAAATAAAAAAAGAAAGATAAAAAAGGAAGGAAGGGTGGGGGTGGAGTGGGTATTTGGGGTGGGTTGGTGTTTTGGAGGTTAACGTCCTTTTCCACCACGTATGAAAGGAAAGGAAGGAGAGAGAGAGAGAGAGAGAGAGAGAGAGAGAGGGTGGGGTGGGTGTTTGGGGGTTTAAGGGTGGGTGGGGTGGGCGTTTGGGAGTTTAACGTCCTTTTCCACCACATAAGTTGGGGGTTTAACGTCCTTTTCCACCACATAGGGTGATATCAAAGACGGGGCAATGATGAAAAAGCCAGCACAAATATTTGGCCCCAGCCGGGATCGAACTCACGACCCGAACATTAGAAGTCCAACGCTCTACCATTCGACCACCCCGGCTCCCCGAGAGAGAGAGAGAGAGAGAGAGAGAGAGAGAGAGAGAGAGAGAGAGAGAGAGAGAGAGAGAGAGACTCAAGGCTCAAGAAGTTTAATGTGCAGGCATTTTTGAGAGAGAGAGAGAGAGAGAGAGAGAGAGAGAGAGAGAGACAAAAGAAAAAGGAACAAGAAAAAAAACCCACCCTAAATCAACAGTAACTCTATAATGGCTTTCAATACACGCGCAGACCACGAGACGCCAGCATTATATAGGGATACTTCCATAGTATGATCGATTTTTCTCGAAGATGTTTCGGTTGGTTACTTGTCTGGGCTAAAATGAGACCCCTTCTTCACTGAACTTTACCGAGTTTGACGACAAACAAGCCGATGCCGATACCTACTGATCTTCATGTCGCTCTAGTTTCTGAAAGTTTCTAGTTTCTGTCGCTGAAAGTGAAAGTCTCCCACTGACACCTTGCATTTTTTAGTTAAAAAGAAAAGAAACTAAAAAAAAAAAAAAAAGCATTTGTCGAAAGATTGACTTTGATGCATGTATAGTCTGCAGTTTCGTACTTTAAAGAATGTTTGGAAAGTAGCATCATATATCATATGAAGGACAGTTTTTCTGGGATAGATAGGCACGTGTGTACGTGGAGGGTAGGTGGGTAGGTGTTTGGGTGTTTAACCACGTTCCACCACGTATGGGCTATATCAATGACAGGGCAACGAGAAAAAGGCCAGCACAAATATTGGGCCCCAGCCGGGAATCGAACTCGGAACACGAGCACTGAAAGTCCAACGTTCTACCATTCGGCTCTCCCGGCTCCCCGATGTATAAGTGGAACAATACGCCAAGTGTGTGTTTTTTTATTTTTATTTTTTTTTTCAACGTAGTCTGTCCGCCACAAAAGGGATGTCGAAGAAGGGATATGTGGAGGGGATAAGGTGATCTGTGCAAAGTCTGACCATCCTGGGAATCGAACCCACAGCCTTCTGACAAACAGATCAACAATCAGTCACCTAAGATATCCCTACCCCGTCCCCTAACTGACGAATAAACGAGCAGGCATTTTTCCTGCTACGTGGAGTTGAAAACTACCAGATGCATCAAGCCGTTTCAGTGCCTTTGACTGCAATTGTTCATCTGCATCAGGCCGGGTAGTTCATGTGTGTGTGTGTGTGTGTGTGTGTGTGTGTGTGTGTGTGTGTGTGTGTGTGTGTGTGTAGCGCTGTGAGTTGCTTTCCTGCGAGATTAAGCGCTAAACAAGTACTATTCATTATTATTATTTATTATTATTGAACATACTCAAAACTTTCAAATCAAACACAACCTGTGGTCTTCACTTGAAGAGAGTCACCCAAATAAACGTCCAAGAAAGTTGATGTTTAACACATTTCGTATCGCGCAGGAGTATCCCACGTTTTTGACTCTTTTTCGGTATTGGCCCTGTATGCAAAAATTTGGCAAGATTAACGGTTCCTTAACGGCTCTTACTGCAGCAAACACGAGCATAATCAAAGTGCAACACTCCCACTAAGCCAATTTTAAATCCTTGAATTAATTGTGATTATTTTAGTGCGGCCACTGGTGCACAACCCCAAACTGACTTGGTAGGAATTGAGTTAACGTTGAACGCAAAGGGGAGAGACACACGACATTCAATGGTGAAATTACCCGACAGTTTCATCCAATACTAGAAAAACTACGTCACCGCGCAGACGACAAAATTTGTCTCTAGTCTGAGAATCGGTCAGCGTGTGTAATACCCCCCGAGTTTGACCAAGACGGAAAACGCGAGCTGAAGAGCAGCCAACAGTGGCAAAATAACGAATCAGGGACACTGCAAACAATCCGCACGAAAATGGAAGCAAAATGCAAGTCCACGAAAAGCGGAGGCGCTTCCGACAGCCGCCGGCGACTGCTGGAGTCGTGCGATCGTCACCATGTCGGCCGGCAGGGTTTCCTCGTGCAGCAGATTTCTGTCTACCCTGCACTGTGACAAGATTAGGAGACGGTTTGGGTTCAACGCCTAAGTCATGACGATGACGATGTGACCATTCAAATAATTATTCACATGGCCGAAACATGTTAGTATCTACTTTAAATAGCTCACTGAGTTCATAAAGCCTGAGAGTGATTTTGCAACGCAGACTTCCAGACAGGGTGGGGCCGAAATATTTGTGCTGGCCTTTTTCTCCTTGCCCCTTCTTTGATAAATTCAAATTCAAATTACTTTATTAATCCCGGAAGGGAAATTATAGGCCACAATAAAACATAGACTAATAACAAGACATAATAATAACAAATAAAACTTGCACTAACACAGGTCTCAGCCACGCACACAAGTAAACCTAATCTCGCGCACACACACACACACACACACACACACACACACAAACACACACACACACACACACACACACACACACACACACACACACACACACACACACACACACACACACACACACACACACACAGACACACAGACACACACACACACACACACACACAGACACACACACACACACACACACACAGACACACACACACACACACACACAGACACACACACACACACACACACACACAGACACACACACACACAGACACACACACACACACACACACACACACACACACACACACACACACAGACACACAGACACACACACACACACACACACACACACACACACACACACACACACACACACACAAACAAACAGACACACATCCATATCACCCATATGTGGTGGGAAAGGACGTGAAACTCTTAAACACACACCCAACCTTAACCCCTTCACCGTGCACAACTGGGCAGAACTCTCGCGCAATGGAAAACGCCTTCTGTGGGCCATAATTAGGTTCTCGTCTACAGCGCAATCTTCCAAGCATAGCAGCGAGTTCATTGCCACTTCGCGACAGACCAAAATTCTGTTCGTCTTCTGGCGTGTAAACGTAGTGGTGAGGGACAGAAATTTCCTTGGTAATCTATTTATCTAGGGGGGTTCCCATTCGATATGCAGACGATATACACAGCTAATCGTGTTGGACTAATACGTGAGCTGTTCTCCGTAGTCGAGTCTCTCCTAGTCAGACATTAGCTCCAGGGGTCCATTTCCTTTTTCTTTAGATGAAGATATCGAACGATGCTTGGTGCCAGCGACACTTGTGGTCGGTCAAGCAAGAGATATTCCCTTATCCTGATTTTTGGAGGCTGCATGATTTTTGTTTCCTACTCTATTAAGTCAATGAAGATTTCCACTGGAACGTTTTCAAGACTTGAGATTATTAAATTTCGATAATCGTTTTAACCTGCTTTGGGGAGTGGAGATATAACAACAACAGCAACAACACTAACAACAACCACAGCAGCAGCAGCAGCAAGAAGAAGAAGAAGAACAACAACAACAACAACTACTACTACTGCTACAACTACAACTATATCTACAACAACAACTACTACTACCACCACCACACACGAGATAGAAAAATAAAAATACATTATTTATACAGAAAATTACTGTATAAAAGACTGTATGCACTTCACGCGTCAAACCGCAATTTTCATTGAAATAACAAGCACAAAAACATGAGCAATAAATGGAAAAGAACAGGGGTATGTTCACACATGTGCATTGAGATATCATAAAGAGTTTTACGGAGATAGAAAACAAATCAAATCTTTGCAATACTATGAGTACATAATTGTTCAATGTTGAGCTTTTCAACTGATGTTTATTATGTAGGATTATGTAGAGAACTACATGCAGAAACGAGAAAAATGCGAGCGGAACGTTTTGGCTCTCAAACACACACACACACACACACACACACACACACACACACACACACACACACACACACACACACACACAGAGAGAGAGAGAGAGAGAGAGAGAGAGAGAGAGAGAGAGAGATGAAATGAAACTTTATTTTCCGAGGATAAAAAGACCTGTCTTCTATGTTGTCCTTGCTAAACTAGAAAAACTACACTACAAAGAAATCACACACACAGATACACATATCTACATGTAATAAGTTCATAACAAATGGCGCATAGTGATAAAAGCGAGGGGGGGGGAGAGAGAGAGAGAGAGAGAGAGAGAGAGAGAGAGAGAGAGCACATTAGGCGTGAAGATGATCTGTGTGATTTCCGTACAACCACGTCTCTCAGTGCAAAGCCTGGCCTGTAGCGTGGAGACCGCACGTTTGCAGACACATATTTCCCACACTACATCACTAACACCACGCAGCCTCGCCTCCACACTATGGACAGATTTTCTGTCAATATAGACGTTTCGGGGCCGTCCCCAAACATAGTACCACGGCCATTTATTAAAAGGGCATAAACACCATAGTTTTGACGACAACTTTGCCTTTTTTGTTTTGCCGTTTTACGGTCGATGATATTTGCAGACACGAATCGTCAGATTGCACACAGAATGCGATTAGCTGCAATACGCGGCATAGCATACATTGTTGTCAGAGAAATTCAGGGCTTGAAACGGTCTTTAATTTCAGGTGGTCAATGTATTCAGATTTACAAATTAAATTATCATTTTACAACTTTCCGTTCAAATGGGAAAGTTAACATTCAAAGAAACCATGAGAGATAGTCGATCACCTTAAATCGGATAATTGTCTGTCGACTTAAGTTTTTTGTGTTTTTTTTGTCTTTTTTGTGTGTTTCTTTTGCACAATAAATATCCCAACGAAGTCGACTTCACGCCCGATAAGTTTCAGTTTCAAGTGATATTAAATTACTGTGTATACGAAAGTCAAATTCAGGCAAATAAACATTTGGAAATTTTGACCCAGTTCGGCCATTGCCAGCAGTTCGACTTTTGAGATATAACCGCCAACCTATAACCATATGCCCCAAATCCCCTTCTGTCCCCCATTAGTGGGATTCCATCACATAGTTTCGTCGCACTGTCACAAGGGTGTGGTGCCATGATAACACACTCTCCGCAACTTGCCCGGAAACGATATGAATTAACACATTTCGTAACGCTCACAAGTATCCCACGTTTTTCACTCCTTCTCGGTTTGTCAAAATCAGGCAAGATTTACGGTTCCTTAAACGGCCCATTTTTTGCAGCAAACACGAGTATAATCAAAGCGCAGCACTCCCACTAAGCCAAATTTTTAAATCCATGCATGAAGTAATCATGATTTGTTTTAAGGGAGGCGGCTGGTGCACAACCCTAAACTTACTTGGTAGGAACTGAGTTATATTAAGTGATATCAAGAGCTGGCTAATGCGTTAGACGCCGTAAAGTTTGTATCAGATACAGCCACAAGCGCCTTACTGTACACTCCACTACGATTACTGCTGGTGTGCACCCTGACTAGAGACTGAAGAACTGTTTGGCTTAAAGGACAACGAAAGCATTGTAGCACAGTCACTTAGTAAACGCGTTAGAAGATGTAGTATTGGAGGCAGGACGAAACAGAAACCAGCCGGCTACTGAATTATTTGTATGACCAGAGACATACATAGAGAGGAAGCTGGCCCTTGCAGCTGCTTACATCCCTTGCTACCCAAGGAAATAGGTCGCTGTCTACATTTCAAATAACACAACTCTTAGCCCTCCATCTGCCTCTAAATGACCCCTATGAGTTTTGAAACAAGCTTTCCAACAACGGGAATCAAGTATTTTTACCCCCAACAAAATTCTGACTTAAAAGTTGTGATGTCAAATTTAGAAATTCGGGATTCTGCACTTCCCGGAAAAATTACAGTTTCAAATATGGTACTGACTTAGACCTTCTGCTAAACCAAAACCACCGGATAACGTTTTCACGTGACTTACATGAAGGAGTAAAACCGGTCATTTGCACAGCACGCGCACACACACACACACACACACACACACACACACACACACACACACACACACACACACACACACACACATCTCATAAACTTGAAAGAGAAAAAAAAGTGCATAAGACCGCATTGCCACACTATTTGTATTGCGACAGCGATACTGGTCCGGAAGCCCAACACAACCTGACGCTAGGGAACCTTGTGACACACAGTACAGTGAGTCCAGCAGCCTGACCGTACTTGGCATGCTTGTTTCACTCTCAAATCTCTCTCCCAGAAATGGAAACAAAAACGAAGCCACCCTTGGGTAACGCGTAGCGTCTCATTCCCCTCCCTCGCTTTTCACCCAATATCCGATCAAAGGCCCACAGGGCACGGAGCTCAGCCTCTCAAACCGCATCCTCTTCCCCGCAAAATAATGTGTCTGTAGCTCCAGATACTCTGCGGTCTCGCAGATAATCTGTCCAGACTGCACGCGAAATTACACTCTGCAAACCGAGATCCCGTGAGTATAAAGGAACACACTGACTTCAAAAGATATTTGACGCAGAATGTATTTAAGCGTGGTGCACACGGTTGCAATATCATGTCAGATAATAATATATTAATAATATATTAATAATATATTTTACACTTGTAGAGCGCGGAGTTCTGCTTCGAAAAGCACTCAATGCGCTTTTGCTCACGCACACACACAACATTCACACGCACACATTTATACACATCAATACAGTCGGTGGAGTTTAACTTGAACTTGACAGATGTCTAAGACTCCCGTGGTGCACGTTACGAATTTCAACATTTAGGTTATCCACAGAACAGAAAACAGACCAAGTTTCTATTCATTGAGACAAAATAATGTAGTCGCAAGGGTCATACCAACAGGCTCGATTCTTATGCTGTAGGAAGTACACACGATTACAGGTTACATGCCACTAATCACTTCCGAGGGATTGAAGCAACAAAATCGTTAAAAATAGGACAGAATTTTTACCCTTTTTAAATTTGTGTGCAGAGTAAGAAATAGTCATCTGGGGTTCGCTGGCTTTGTAAATAAGTTTCAATCCAGGTAATACTGAAAACAGTGAAAATGAGCCTGGCATGCGGGGCTGGCACAAGAGCTAGCAGATCAGTGACAGAAAAATGAGGGGGTAGGTGGTCGCTGCTAACACTGCCAAATAACTGAAAACTGGAATTTGTTTAAATTTACCCTACGGTAAAAAGGGAAAAAGTCCCAGTCGGGATTCGAACTCGCGACCCGAGCATTGAAAGTCCAACGCTCTACCGTTCGGCTGTTCCGGCTCCCCGGCCTTCAGAGGAAGCGGGCGGGAAGCTACAAACCTTGTGTGTGTGTGTGTGTGTGTATGCGGGAGAATGTTCCTCACAACGACTCATTCGAAAAGGAGCAATTCTCGTCTTGCCTCTGTGACATTTGTGGCTCGTTGGGCCGGTGCCGTAAAGGAGGTATTGTGAGAGGGCCGGATTATGGGCTGACGCTGCTCTTTGGGAGTCCACAAGACTTTTTGCCATCTGTCTGCGTGGAAGCCGCACAAGAGGGGTTTATCCTGCGATTCAATCCTCCTCGCTGCACGATACTCGATAATTTGAACAAATCCCCCGGAGGGTTTAGACTGCTCCCAGTTCCAGACCAGGGATCCGGCTGTTAGGGAGGGGGGGGGGGAGGCATGAACGACTGGTTCATTCTGGCGCAGTTCTCAAATACGTTGACGCGTTTGACCTAAATTGACGGAAACGTAGAATTTTCTGTTCCGATTTTGAAGTACAGAAAAAAGTGAAAAAAGTCTTCGTTCACTGGACTGACGCAGTGACTAACTGAATGACTGACTGATTGAGTCATTGATTGATTGATTGATTGCATCGATTGTCGGATTAGTTGACAGCTTGCTCGCTTGCGGAATTGGTAGATTGATAGGCTGCAGAGTTTTATCGCTATGTGTCAAGTTGACGAGTCGGCATATATGACTCCCCCTCCGTATCGCCCCTCCCCTCCCCCTCCAAAAAAGGTAAAACGCCGAAAAGTAACTGTTTTGCGTAAGATTTATCAAGCTGTAATATGAAACTTGAATGGAAGCACGATTACCAAACAAACGTAAAAACACAAAACTGATTTCTGAGTAGATCGGTTGATTCAAATCAGCTTGATTCCGTAAATAAACGTCTGAATATCGAGGTGTTGTAGCATGCAATTACCCATTTTTCTGTCATCTATAGAACCACTCATTCAGTGTTGACAGCATTTTCGACCAGCGTCAGAAACGAGGACCGATCAACTAGAAAAAATGCCCCGTATAATGCACACGTATTTGATAGTTTATCCAGAGAATACCATGTCAGTATTTTTCCACGATGGGTAAGCTACATTATCCGCCGAACAACAAACAGGGCATTTAGAAATAATTGATTGGCGTCCAATCAGAGTCCTGTAAACTGTTTGATAAAAAGTATTGTATGTAGGCCTGATTGCCATCTACATTGGCGTGTCCAAAAATGCGGTATTTGCAAGGGTTTCGTCTGTGTTATGGGAGATTTATGTAAACAGAATACGATATCCCCAGGGTCTTTGGTCTGTTTATTGGGAAATTGTTTCGGCAACGTCGGCAAATATGACGAAAACGGAGCCAGGCCGAAAAGGAAACTATTTTCATTACGGTTAAAATGTTTCCGTGTACACTTGGAAATGGAGCTGAAGGACTCTCTCTCTCTCTCTCTCGCTCGCTCGCTGTGTGTGTGTGTGTGTGTGTGTGTGTGTGTGTGTGTGTGTGTGTGTGTGTGTGTGTGTGTGTGTGTGTGTGTGTGTGTGTTTGAGAAAGAGTAATGAATTAGTTGACAGTTTTGCCGACGTCTTCATTTGGTAAATTTTGTTGATGTTGCCATTTAGGTATCTTTCACTCCATTTTCCCCTTTTCCTCAACTTTTTTTTTTCTAGCAGTTACGAGTAATTATAGCGCCGTTATGGAACACGCAAAATCAGATACAGGTCACTTCAAGCAAACCTCAACCAAGCAAACAAAATGTACACACACACACACACACACACACACACACACACACACACACACACACACACACACACACACACACGCACGCACGCACGCACGCACGCACGGTGTATTTTGATGAACAGGCATACGGGAGAATATCAAAGGGATCTGGAAACACTCAGTATTACATACTTGAAGTACAATAACAGCACTTGTCTCAAGTACTGTGACATTAAAACCTGACTGCTGTAACTCTTCGGAAACAAATAGGAAATAGCCCGAGTTTGAATATATATAGAGCTTACATGATTCGTTCGAGTGGTTACGCAAACACTCGAACCATCGAGGGGTTAGTCTTTCGCCGTAAACCACTCGAACTAATCGTGTAAGCTGTTTATACCACGAGCATTTTCTTTTCTCTTGCAAAATCCAATTTAGTGATCCAAATGCTCATTTTTGACAGACCTTTTTACAGAGACCATTCCCACCGACACCGCGAAAAGAAGTAGTTCCATTCAAAACCAGTGCGTGCTGTCTAGTTTGACGAACAACATTAAATGTGAAGATGAAACGAATTTCCAACACAGTAAATCCAACCATGAAAGAATAATTTCAAAGTTTACTATCTGCGTGGCCATATTCTTGTGCTAAATTCATGTATCTGGTGTAGAACTGGCTGCAAGCGTCAGCCTCCGTAGCGAAGAGGGCAAAAAGTGTACGCGTGGGCAAATTCAAACATTTACATTCGACATGTATTGCAAAGATGTGTCGGTCATGAAAGCGCCAAGTTTCACTTGGTTCACATTGTGAAGGCCATGTCTTCGAATTTTCATCACGGTAGGTAGAAAACAGTCGTTCGTCTGCTCATGTGTTTCCTTTTCGTCTGCTCGTGTGTCGTGCGTGTGCTCGACTCGTCTCCTTTCCGGCGTTTTGTGGCGATGTTCGTGGCTATCTGTCTTCTTTACACATTTCCGGGTAGCGTTTGGTTTATTGTTTTGCTGTTCTCTGCATTGTCTTCAAAATGCAGTAAACATCACCTCATTTAAAAAAAATCCATTTTCAGTGTTTTTAGCAGGACGTCAGAATCTCCATTTCAAGGCCACTGAGCGATGACGTGACTGGAGTGTGTTTTTGTGAACTCGTAAACCACTGAGTGGGTTATGGAAAGTCATGTCACACTTTCGCTCTCTGTTTCCTTACTATTTTCGGACGTAAAGCACTCGAAGTTAACTCACTGAAAATTTGCACTGGCGAATGGTGTAAATAATAATACTAAAAAAACTCTCTCAAGCGACGCGAACGATATGGGTCTCTCCACTGGAATAACTTTATTACGTATGGATTACTATATTACGTACGTATCTCGCTGTCAACAGACGGGAAATAAAACGCCACCAATTACTCAAGCGAGCCGTCCTCTTGAAAAATGACTGCATGAGTCCTCGACTACTTCCGGCGCCGACAAAGTCTATATTTACCAGGGCTGGCCATTTCCATGCAGACATTTGCTCGGTCCTTGTGGGACTGTTTGGAGGAGGTGGACGCTAAGTGATGCCCCTACGGGACGTCAGATAGTACAGGCTGTCAGTAAATGTCGATATCCGAGTCTTACAGATACAGATTACATTTATAGATGCCACATAAGAAACTGTAACATTGTTTGCGGAAGAGCGTACAGTTTCTTTTTCTTTTAACTTTGCGGACTTTGCCACTGAAGAAATCTATACTATATACACACACACACATCCAAGAGCACAGATTTCAGAGCAAACACTTTTTCTAAAACGTCCTCGTCGTTGCGTTGTTGAATCAGACGGGTGTCTAGAGCCGTTCAAAGTGAACGCAAGTTATTATAAAGGCTTTTTCTTCTTTGTTACGTCTAAGTTGATATCACTCTTATCGCTACGGATGATACGACCAAGCAGCCAATCAAGAAATAAGTCAAACAGTGTACTCCGAGATCCGACGTACACATTGCAGCCTCGTCGTGTTGTAGCCTGGGAGAGAGAAGAGAGCGGAGTAAAGAGAGAGGAGATTGGAGGGGTGGATGGAGTGCGGGGGGAGGGAGGAGGGTGGTGTGGGGAGGACTGTTGATGGGTGACAAACAATTGAGGGGAAGCAGTGCCGTCCTTGCGCCCCAATATCGGCCCCATCCAGCGACCGTCTCTTGGGGACCCGCCATTGATTTCTGCCCAAACGGATGACCCTTGACTGCCTCGTTTCGGCCGGCTCTCTGTGTTGGGGGGGGGGGGGGGGGTACGTGTGTGTGTGTGTGTGTGTGTGTGTGTGTGTGTGTGTGTGTGTGTGTGTGTGTGTGTGTGTGTGTGTGTGTGTCAGCCCTCGTGTATGAGTTAGTTTCAGTTTCTGACGACGAAAGTTACAAGCAAGCACGCTTTGTCTTCCAGTTTGTTCTTAGTTTACAAGCAGCACTGGCAAGAAACGAACGGATCAGTATACTATGAGTAATTTTCTTAAACGTGCGAACGTTCATGTCATTTTGCAAGGATGAAAATCCCAAGCAGGCACAGCTATCTACAAAACATTCTTGGCTGAAACACGTTCAGAGGCAAACAAAAGTGTACAAAGAGAGAGGGAGAGAGAGAGAGAGAGAGAGAGAGAGAGAGAGAGAGAGAGAGAGAGAGAGAGAGTATACAAATACCACTCGTTGATTAAACATCATCATGGGTGATCAAGCGGCACTGCATATTAAACTGTATACACAGTCCTTTAAAAGTAAAGTGCTGCGCTAGTGCATGTCAACTGTAGAATTAAAATTCAAAAGAGGACCTAATCATTTACTGGTCCGTGCTCAATATCCAGACCGAGTTGTGCGTGCCTCAATACAAGAGAGAAAGCACGGAAAAGGCCATGCACCAGACGACACTCAGACATCAAAAGGATTCTGACGTCATTTCGTTTAATTTCTGTTACTAGGAATAGCACTTGAAAACTGGAGTGTATTAATTTTGCCGAGTAGACTGCTGACTCCGCGGTACAGGGTGTTTTTTTTTGTGTTTTTTTTGGGGTTGGGTTTTTTTTTTTTTTTTTTACTACTACTTTATTGTCCCTTTCGGGAAATTCGGGCTGCTTCCCCCGGGTGAAACGCGTCGCCGCGGTGCAGCGCCACCCAGTACCTATCCTATATTTTTTACAATTTTTGCTGGGGGAGGAAAGCCGGATAACCCGGAGAGAAACCCCCGATGAGCGGCCCGGTAGCCAGGAAAAACCGGTATCACATATCACAAGCTCGACGTGGGCTCGAAGCCACGCTTCATCGCCATGACATTGGTGACGACCGTTCAGCAGCGCAGCTGCTAAATCCGACGCGCTACCTATTAGACCACCGCTCACCGTTGTAGTATGTGTTTACATTTAACATGTTTATAAGTTACATTCAGCCTTGAAACTTTCACAGACGTTGTATCAGTTGTTGAAGTCGAAAATGCTAAAATCTGAAAGTAGGTAAATTCTACCCCGCCTCACCCCCACCCCACCCCACCCCCAATCAGTTTTTGAGGAATTTTCTCTAAAGCTTTCTTTCCAAGCGCAACTTGAAATCCTTTGGCGAGCGCTCTTTCAGTTATTTGTCGCACCAACCTTTCGGTATTCTCTGCCAACACATCTGAGAAATGCGCCCACACTGTCTGTTTTTAAGGGCAATCTTAAAATCTCTTTTGTAAATCCTTCCAGTGATTTCCTGTGTCAGTAGCTATAGTCAGTTTCACCAGTGTATGCGTGTCCACCGTTTGTAAAATGTGCGTGAGTGTCGGTGGGTGATTGGCGCACTGGGTTTATTCTAAAGATATGCGCCCTACAAATACCATTCATACTACTACTACTACTACAAATACCATTCATACTACTACTACTACTACTACTACTACTACTACTACTACTACTACTACTACTACTACTAATTATTATTATTAGTATTATTGTTATTATTATTATTATTGAAGTGGTTGAGCGACTTTCTTCCCCGTTTGGGGGAGCCGGGGTGGCCGAATGGTAGAGCTTTGGACTTCTAACGCTCGGGTCGTGAGTTCGTATCCCGGTTAAGGCCAAATATTGTGCTAGCTTTTTCATCGTTGCCCCGTCTTTGATATCACCCGTATGTGGTGGGAAAGGACGTTAACCCCCCCCCCCTTCAAAACACCCACTCACCCACCCTTGTTCCCCGTTTGTATGATGGTTTATTTGGGTTGGGTTCCCCACATCCTGTGGTTGGGCAGGATGCTGGGGTCCCCGCTCTCTTACTGCCATGGTCTCTGTTGCCTGCAGGGAGACAATGCGGGTTTTTTTTATATTTATTTTATCAGTCTTTATTTTCGCGGGTTGTTGCTGCCCCCCCCCCCCCCCCCCGTTATATTGTAAAGCGCCTAGAGCTAGCCGCTGGGTTAGGCGCGTTAAAAATCTCCACTATTATTATTATTATTATTATTATTATTATTATATCCCATAACAAATAGTCGCAGAGGCCGGGCGAGCTATACCAACTGAACACCACTTACAGGCAAACCTACTGACTCTTTCATCTTGCTGTGCCCCCGCCGGAGATGATATTTTTTGTGTGTGCCGGTAGTTTGACGACTGAGTGACGGCGCCCGCTACTCACTTGTTTGCCCAGGCATCTTTTACATCCAGTTTTGCCCACTCTGTTTGCCCACACAGTAAAGCGTAAAAAGGAAGGGCTGACACCTGCCGGAGGTTTTTGTTTGGGTTAAAATCAGGAAGATCTTATTTTGGGATTTTTTTTTTTGTAGGACGTGGGGTTTCTCGTGTAATCGGTGTTTAAAATTTACATCACCCTTGAAAGAGTATGTACATGACCGGGCGTTCAGATAGACGGATGAGTACAGGAGAGGAATGAGCGAAACTGAGAAGCCGAGGACACAGACAGACAGACAGACAGACAGACACACACACACACACACACACACACACACACACACACACACACACACACACAAACTTATGCGAGAGAGAGAAACTGAAATTGAAACTGAAATTTTGAAAGAACTTTTATTTAAAAACGGTAGACGTTGAGAGAGAGAGAGAGAGAGAGAGAGAGAGAGAGAGAGAGAGAGAGAGAGAAGCCATAATATGAGGGAATACAAAGCCGATTTTCTCATGGAACTCAATCAGTCCAATCACTCGGAAAGACTGATGCTAATGCTCTAGACTAAGTCCGAACACTTCCTACACTGATGCTACCATCCTGTGTCTGACGCTAACTGCCTGAAGCCCCTGCCGCGTCACACCAAGCCGCCTTCTTTTTTTTTTTCTTTTTTTTTACGCACGGGAAACCTACACAACTGTAACCAACGAGAACAGAAACCGTTTGTAAGGGAAATCACTCCAAGAAAACCTGGTAACGGTGGAACAGAACATGGACTTGGCACACAGCTGACTGTTACCAGTCTTATCATACCGCGGCGGTGGGGACTAAAATCTTGTTACAACTTATTGTCGTAGGTCGGGCAGAATGAGTTAAACACATGATGCTCCTCAAAGCCTCTATGCCCGTAATGCCGCCGAGATGGAGAACTGTAGTTTTCACTGAAATGGTATGGTATGGTATGGTATGGTATGGTATGGTAGACTTCTCCTCGGCGCACATATCCATCTCTGCTGATATGCTCACGACGCCGCAGGGCTGGAGGGCGAAGCAGTGAAAGCCTGCTGCCGCTAAGCGCTACTTTATGTGCAAACCTCCACCCTGCTATTCACTCTGCTGCGTGCGACAGTATTTCTGTTTACCACGCCACCGGCCACAGCCTACTCTTCTTCGAAAGATGAACGTGGGATTTTTAGCGTGCACACTTGGTGTATGCGCGTGCGTGTGTAGTACTGTGTACACGAACAAATCTCCGGGGCTGTCTGCCAGATAGAAGAATGTTTCATTTGGCCATTGCGACCACTGTCGTGACTTTGTGGCTTCTAATATGTGGCTTAGAGAAATACGATTTTCTTTGAGCCTACAGTTCATTCCTGAACAGACTGGCACTAAACAAAGCTTCTAAAGATAGCCACCAATCCGTGCCATCTAGCTGGTCCTCATTCCGCAACCAAATAACGTCAGTCGTCTGCTCTGAACGCGGTACACTTCTACAACAACTTATACGCCGGCCAGAGTCACCACGATGGTTTCAGATGCTGTATTGTGACCCAAGTCACTGATTCTCAGAATCAGAATCAGAATTGTTTATTGATAGGTCTTAGGCCCATTCAAAGTTGAGAGTGACATCCAGACATTCTTATTCACGTTAATACTTGTACAGGAAATAACCAAAGTGCAAAATAAAATAGATCAACTCAGCTGAGCAACTGTTGTCTTTTTCTTAACGCTAGAAAAAATATATAATGTCAGGTTCTTAACTGTATAATAGTTGCTTGAGGCCATTAGCAAAGTGAGTCGAAAGCTGCTTGGATGGTTCCAAAATTTTCTAGGAATAAACCGGGTACGGATATCAGAAAGACTAGGACAGTATAAAAGAAAATGTAACTCGTCTTCAATGTCAAGCTGACACAGTGGACATATTTTACTCAGGGGTTCAGCATCAGCGTAACGCAGATTATGAGCTTTAATCGGTGAAACGCCAAACCTGAACCTTATCAGACAAGTTCGAATGATGTGGCTCTGCACATGACTGAACCAAGAAGACTCAAATGAATGGAAGAAATCAAAACGCTCCTTTGTTCTCAGAGTCAGCGCATTCGATGAAAAGTTTTTTCTTCTTTCCACAATGCTGCTGTATGCCTGTCATACCTATTGAGACTTTAAGTAAGCAGCGACGGCGACCGAGAACACGGTCATTACTTCTGAGTTAGCCGGGAATGACAAAGTGTGCGATGGGGCATCGACAGCAAGTTCCAAGGCCAGGAAACACAGGGCCAGAGAATTACACATCGTGCGCAGCAATCGGCGTCAAAAGTTCTAAACGATCAAAAAGAAATCAATCCTTCGCCGCAGCTCTAAGAATAGAACGCCAAATACAGCCGAGATGGATAGACACAAACAAAGCATTGACAGAGGCAATTGTGAGGCACTTGATTCCGTCAATATTCCCCCGACACTAAAAACACGCCACTTTTGGAACCCTGCAAGCTGCAGAACCGATCAACAGTTTAACTGGTGAATGAAGGTCAAAGGAACCATCTCGACCGCGATCCATTACAGGAGTTCACCTCATTCATAATGTAAGCACTCAGCACGTTTTGACAGAAGGATCACTCATGCGACTAAGCCGCGGTCGTGTTAGGCGCTGGAAATCATACACAAGTACAGGAGCTCTGCAGGGGTGAACCTTTACCGCCTGCAGATTAACAGCCATTGACCATGTATACGAGGGAGCCGCGATAGCCCTGTTGGTAGGACGTTGGACAGCTTTCAGTGCTACGGCCGTGAGTTCAATTCCCGGCCACGTTCCACAAATTCATGATGGCTTCTACCTTGTTGTCTCTCCTCTGGCAAACCGTATGTGGTTAAACCGGTGAAATCAATCGGTGTCAAACCATGGAGCTTCAGAAAACTGGACAAACTGATACGAGCGCGCGCGCGCGCGCGAGAGAGAGAGAGAGAGAGAGAGAGAGAGAGAGAGAGAACTTTATTTTACACCGGTAGAGGCAGCTGACGTCAGATAATCAGTTTTCAGACCTGCCGTTGCTAAAAACTACTATTATCTAAGCAATAAAAAAGGTATAAAACAAGAAAAACAAGCAAACAAATAAACGCACAAATAGAACAACAACAAACAAACAAAAAACGAGGAGCAGATGTTGTAAACACACGCACGCACACACAATGCCTATTGATTTCAATGCACACAAAATTAGAGAGAGAGAGAGAGAGAGAGAGAGAGAGAGCACTATCTATCCCCACTACGTACAGTCGGTAAATTTTGCTCGTGTGACTCGTTTTCTCGTTTTTCTCGAGGTAAATGAATGGACTGACACAATTTCTGCTTCTAAAGAGACAACAGACCTTTCGCAAATCATGAATTTCGAAATCACAGATAAAGGTAATAAAATGTGATTAAGAGATTCTTAACTGAGAACTGAACGTGAGAACACTCTTTTAACCTTTAACGATTCTTCGTTTGTCAATCACGATATACCGTACTACTCAGAAAAAGAAAGAATTAAGCACCTGCGGCAAAATGAACACCAGAAGATATTGCCTTGGTGTGTTCTGCTGCAGAACAACTAAAACCCTAAGTACAACAGGGACAAGAGAAAAGTCAGCAGTAGCGAAGAGTAGCTCAGCCTATCTATACTACTTCACCTCGACGGTGTCTAGGCATTGCCGTCAATGCAAATGAGCCCCTAGAACCGGCATTTTCTATTGACGGCAACCGGAATGGTGTCAGATCCCCCTCCCCCTCATCCTGAGAGACAGAGAGAGAGAGAGAGAGAGAGAGAGAGAGAGAGAGAATGTTCTGGCTTCATTTGGCCACCTACACGCAGCAAACAGATCTGATGGCAAACTCTTCTTTTCCAGGAGGATGGACAGAGCGGAGGGAAAACCCCCGCACACCAGCGGCAAACGCTGCAGCTGGAGAAACATCCCTCATGTTACAGCAGACAGCCGAATTGTAGAGCGTGGGACTTTCAATGCTCGGGTCGTGTGTTCGAATCCAGACTGCATGGGGTCAAAAATTTGTGCTGGCCTCTTCCCCGTTGCCCCGCCTTTGATATCACCCATACCTGGTGGACAAGGACGTTAAACTCCCAAACACCCACCCAGAAAACAGGCAGAAAACACACAAGACCGACTGCAGAAACCTTTTCCGGGTGGGACTGTAACAAACTAGCGTTACTACCGTAGAAAATAGTAACAAAATAGCGTTACTACTGTTGAATAGTAACAAACTAGCCTCACTACTGTAGAATAGTAACAAACTAGCCTTACTACTCTAGAATACTTCAGTTAGTATTTTATAAGTTGCTGCGTTGGAGATACGCCAAAGCTGTGACCAGTGCCGGTGGCTGGTTTTGCCAGCCACACGTGACCAAATCATTTTCGAAATGTCCGATTCGTTTACCAAGGTGGGCATGTGTCCTGCCATTTCTGTACGACAGTGGACAATAGTCAGGTCAGATGTCCTATACATTTTACAGTAAACCATTTGTCCTATTATAGTAACAGTAACACCTGTGAGCTTCGAACAGTTAAACTCGTGTCCTTTTAAGGAAATCAGCTTTTCTTTTCCGAGACAGTGCTGGTTTAATGGTCGAAGCAGCTTCAGAGGTATAGACCAACCACACAAAATCCGAAAGAAAACGCAGCATGGTGCATTGCACTGGAAACAAAACCGTGCAACCGTAGTAGTAGTAATGGGTCCTGGCACACACACATAACGTATTCCACACCAGCACAGGGATCTCATAACAAAAAAAAAAAAAAAAAAATCGGACATAGGCAAGGGTGGGTGGGTGGGTGTGTGGGAGTTTAACGTCCTTTTCCACCACACAAGGGTGATATCAAAGACGGGGCATCGAGAAAAAAGGCCAGCACAAATATTTGGCCCCAGCCGGCGGGATTCGAACTCACGACCCGAGCACTGAGAGTCCAACGCTCTACCATTCGGCCACCCCTGCTCCCCGGGACATAGGCAAAGAATGGTTCCGACGCCCAAAGGCAAAAGCGTGAATAAATCAGGGCATCACATGGATTGCGCTTTTCAGGATTTCACACTCATTGGATTAAGAAGACTTTGTACCAAAGATCCCTACTGCACAAGTAAGACGCAGGTCCAGACAGACAGAGAGAGAGAGAGCGACCGAGAGGAGGGAAGGGGAGGGGAGGTGCGTGCCCTACGGCGTGGCACTGCCAAAACTGATTACCCCGCTGAATATGTTTAGTTCGGTTAGGTCTCCAAGTTCTTTAAACCATGGTTACAGTGTTTGCAATAACACACGCTACTCCCCAGAGTCCCGAAAGAAAACTAAGGCCTTATCCAATATCGTCATTGTACACACACGTGCCCGTACAAACCAAAACGTGACGGTTTTGTTTGGAAAGAAAACACGTTTACAATGTATGTTTTGTTAAACCACGTTTCATATGAACACACCAGCTGCCACATTCCTGGATTAAGAAAACACGAAACATTTGTTACCTAGTTGAACACGTTGAATAAGAAGACAGAAGAAGAAAAAAAAAGAGAGAAAAAACGACAAACATAAACGTAATTATCCATTTGGATTGTATGCTTGTATGCTAATGTGGCAATAAATTATTGTTATTTGGAATAATGAATACTTTAGCATACAGCAAAACATTCTTATGAGCTACGTACACGTGCAACTGGCGTTTTTCATGTATATGTTTGTGCTTTTACTCCTGCTGAAAACTGTATATGTTGGGAAGCGTGAACACGACAATTGTTTTCATCCAATTGAAGAGACAAATATCAAGCGTTTCCTATGGACTGTTCAACTGTCCCAGCTAATGATACTGATCACAGCCAGACGAGGAGAAGCGGCATGACCAATTTGTCAGCATCAGGAAGTTCGGTCCCAACTGACTCGTAACTTGCCCATCATAGTCAAAGAAAGTAAGATCTAGCCGACCACTCAGTCTGTCTGGATTGAATAGCGTTCAGCTGGAATGTTCGTTTAGGATAACTGCCCCTCTCCCACATAGCGTACTCCGCTAGGTTCTTTTTCACTCTGTCTAGTGGCGGACACGTTAAATACCAACTAACCAGCCATGACGTTCTGAGAGATCTTAAATATTGTTTTAGCTCTTGCACGTTATGTCATCTAAACGTACGTGGCGGACAGCGCCGTGATTTTCCAATGGGTCTTGGTCTGTCTGTCCGCCAGCTGCCGCCGGCAATCTCTATTGTTATCGGGCAGCAGAACACAACTATGTGTACCACGCGATACGTAATGCGCAAGAGCTCTATAGGCAGATGGCCGTCTTTGATATCACCCTATGTGGTGGAAAAGGACGTTAAACCCCCAAACACCCACCCTATAGGCAGATGGGGCACCAAGATGGATATACTGAAGTAGTCAGACTTGTGTACATTTGCTTTTCAAACACAAAACGTCAGCAACGACCGAAAACAAACCAAACCTAAAACAACTAGAACCTTGGCCCTATACCCTGGGCCCTGTATCCCCGACAGTGATATCCTCTGGTCTGGAGTTCACATCGGTGACGGGTTCACATCAAACGACGGCAAGAAAGGCAATCAGGGAGAATAAAAGGAAGTTTACTCACCCACTTGTGACGTTTCAGTCCTGGGTCCAGTTCTGAAGATTGATCTGGACTTCTCGCAGCCTGCTGCCATGGTTCTGATGTTCAGTCCACTGGTGTCGTCATGGTGTTAGTAGTACGCATATCTCCCTCAGCGTATTCTGGCTTCCCTTGCCTCGAGGTCCGTCCACGGCAATAACAAAAACAAGTATCCTTTCGTGTGTGTGTGTGTGTTTTTTTTTTTTTTCCTTTGCCGAAGACTGAGAGCGACGACTGCGAATAAAAAGCCAGCAACTGACATGGACAAAAATAGAAGCAAAACCAACACTCGTTTAAGAAGAAGGAGCAGATTTAATATCACAGCAAACAACGGGCAAACACTACTAATTTCATGATTGACTCTAACATGTCTTGCACCAGGCGATTAGGTAAGCAGTTGCTGATTTATTTTCTTTATGCTTCGAGTGAATCACAAGTAAGAATCTACAACGACGAGAAGCGTTGAAACAACGGGCAATTTGGAGAAACAGATTCATAACAAATCACAACAAATCACATATTATTTTAAGAAAAGAAATTCCTGACGACTTTAAAACAGTCTCTGTTGCATTTTCACTCACTGAAACCTTGGGCGACTTTTATACAGTCTCCACAGCCGTATTATTCAAGACACTTTTCTGATAAGACTGTCTTCACTGCGAGGACGGGAGATACGAAGGTACAAATGTACAGAGTTGGTTTTCTGAGCTCAACACAAAAATACAACACAGTCTGTCTTCAGGAAATATGCTGTGGTTGATCTTGACATTCATAATATAACACAAAGTGGATTTTGTAAGTCGCCTTCCTAGGCGAAAATTTCGTTCGGTTTCAGGACAATAGCGTGATATTGTAGGAACAAAACTGGTCAGTATTAAACAATTCAGCTCTTTTAAAATGGAATTCACGTGCAACCAAGCTCAAAATGAATCGATTTTCGACAGCCTACGATCCTAAGTGGTTGCTTACAAACTTGAAACACGATTTGTGGGGCTGAAGTAATGTAGTTATTGGTCATGTTCTCGGTAAAATAATCCCCTAGATTTCGCTGCAAGCCGTGTTAAGTGGGAAACTAATTTCAAATGTTTGTGTCACTTCAGCGTTTACGGTTCTTCTTTGGCAGTCACAGAAACGTCTACAATTAGATTGATCTTGCGGATAGCTACCACCGCCCCCGTTTGAAGAAAGTTCAGCTAATGTCAGGTGGTGTCCGCTGTGCCGTTGGAAATTGTCAGGGCCCGCATGTAAAAGGCTGGGTTAGGGAGTTTAGCCCCGGGTTAGAGTCTAACCTCGAACTGAACTAGCTCTAGGGTTAAATTTTCTGTTTGTTGTTGTTGTTGTTTTTAAATCAGGAAGCGGGTCCATTCCAGCCAGGTGCCTATGCCGTTATAGAAGGATTTTTGTCTTCTTTCTTTCTTCGCTTCTTTTTTTAAATTTAATTTTGTTTTGGGGTTTCTTTTGTCCTAGTCTGGGTTAGGCCCGTAGCCGTGGGTTAAATTAACCTCGTGTTTTACATACGGGCCCTAGTCTCGTGAAATGTGGTGGCTAAGAACTATATACAGCGCGATAGTCGCTTTTCTTAATTGTAGTGTCACGTTCAAAGATTTCATCAAAACTTCTGCTATAAACTTGGCGATCATATCGTCGATGTCGTCGTTAAATCATCAAATTATATAGCACACGCGAGGTTTCACAACTACACCGACGACATGTATATACACCGAAAATTTACTTTTTGTGCATTAGACCGTTTTGCTGTGCTCAGCGCTCCCCCCCCCCCCCCCCCCTTCCGACCAAATGGGGCGCCCCGCAACAGAACATCTGCAATAGTGTATATTTTGAAAACTAGCAACTTTGGTGGTTAAAGAATGCCGCAAAGTGGTAATTACATCTCACATCTCTTTTCGCATATCTGGCAAGACCGCACAGCACTTTCATTCTCCAAACAACCAATCATAAGTAGGTTACCATAAGCAAAAGTCTATAGGAAGCGTTCACTGCGTTTTTTTGGGGTGTTTTTTTTTTGGTAAAACAGATTGTTCTTTCACTGAACGTTGAAGTGTGTATCGTGCGCGAGAAATCGAATTCTGATCGAAGCTATACGTTTGGTCACATCTTTTACGGAAACCCTTCCTTTCCGTCGATACCACGACCACCGCCGACCATGTCTCCCTCTCTCATTATCCCACCACAGTTAGCACGACAAATCGCCTCAGGGACACCGAAACACGTTCTGTCGATCACACACTCACAGAAAAGTCAGGGGCACACTTCTCCTCATTAGAATACTGACGGATGAGTAGTTTCACTTGAGCGCGCTAACAAGCTAGTTAGCGTTTTCTCTCCCGCTGTTCTTTTCAGCGTCTTTCTGTGGGTGGGGACAGAAGTGTGAAGATCTGGTTAAAAACTAATATGACACTGCTTGCAGGATCGCTGGTTGGAGTCTATTATTTCCGCGAAGTTGCATGTGGTCCTGCCACAGGGGTAGGATCCTTTGGCGTGTACGGTTCCAGCCATTCACAGATTAAATTGATCGAACTGAGTTGTCTCTGCTGAGAGAGAGAGAGAGAGAGAGAGAGAGAGAGAGAGAGAGAGAGAGGTCAGAGCTGCAATCTACTCGTGCATTTAAAAACAAAACAAGTTTTCGAATAGAGAAATAATAAACCAAAACACATCCCAGGAGCGTCTATGTAATACGTGTAGTTGTGGATAGACATCACAGCAAAAACAGGTCAACAGTGCTGTTTCACGTCATCAGAACGTGCGTGGTGGAAAGCGTAGTGCTTTTTCTACAGTGCTCGGTTTGTTTGTCCACAAGCAGCCGCCAGATACTTATATTGTCATTAGCTAGCAGATCATAACGTGTACCATGCGATATGCAAGGTGAAACAGTTCTAAATAAAAAAACAAACAAAAACTCTACAGCCCCATCTTGCCTCCCCGTACAAATGGGAGTAATATTGCCCGTTAAATCAATGTAGACGTGAGGTCAGATTCTGTATTATGCTACGACTGTTTGTGGAGAACAAGATATAAAATATGTAAACCTGCTACCGAGCACACTTGCTATTTACCGGGTAAACATTACGAGCGGTCCGATTTCAGACTTGACATAAGCATACACTTCTACTGACCTTTCGCCGTACTGATCGCACGATGTTTATTCGCTTTTTAGGGACTGTCATTTCTCTGTTTGGTTTTCCAGATACGTAACATGAAGTGCAGTAATGAATTATGAACACGCATCTGCTCATATTGTCGAGGACTATAAAAATCTGTCAGAATACGATCTATCGTGAGGAGATGGAGCTGTACCGTGACTAGGACGAATACTTATTTCAAACTGCTTCGGCTTTATCGTAATGCGCTTGTTTCTGGTGTATTTCTAGTATTTATAAGGATGAAAAAAGTGTAGATGTGACGAGAATACGCGAACAGAGTCTCTCTCTCTCTCTCTCTCTCTCTCTCTCTCTCTCACACACACACACACACACACACACACACACACACACACACACACACACACACACACACACACACACACACACTACAATTACTGGGATTCCAGCAGGATGCTAAAGTAGTTATTGATCATGCTAAATGACATTTGCAACTGCGAAACCGAGGGAACAAGGTACAGCCGCGTCCGCAACATTCCCCAAAACGGAGTGTTGTGTAGGAACGGGACAGGATCATTTTTACACCTTCAGCAGGAAAGGAAAACTGTATGGCAGCAGAAAAAGTCAGTTGCATAATCCTGTTTTCAGCAACAAGGAGGGTTGGTTTCCAATCAGAACGGACAAGCAGAGAGAGATAGAGAGAGCGAGAGAGAGAGAGAGAGAGAGAGAGAGAGAGAGAGAGAGAGAGAGAGAGAGAGAGAGAGAGAGAGAGAAACAAAAACAAAACAAAAACAAGGAAGGAAAAACAAAATCGAATAAAAGACAAACAAACCGATGAACATGCACAAAGGTTAATGTTTGTTCTTGCCTGTCGTATGTACGTTCTTTTGTTTCTTGCACAGCCCGAATGACAAATGAAATCAATTCGAACAAAGGGGTCTCGTGTCATTGTCGGACGTTAAAGGAGCTGTTGGAGAGTTTCACATTGATGTTGGCCGAGTCCCTGTGCTCGGAGTAAGCAGTGTTGAGCGCACGAGCCGATGGGTCCGATCCCCGCTCACACGGCATCTTGTCTATACGCAACAACTTCTTGAAGGCCGTCCTAAAATCCCGATTAAAGTAGGCGTAGATGAGCGGGTTGAGACACGAGTTGAAGTACCCGATCCAGAACAGCATGGACCCGACCACGGGCGGGTAGGGGCACGCGTCCCCACACATGGTCGTGCTGACGTACCAGAGGAAGAAGGGGCAGAAGCAGAGTATAAAGGCGCCCATGATGATGCCCAGAGTCTTGGCGGCTTTGTGCTCCCGCTTCATCCTCTTCCGCTCCGACCTCTGCACCTCGCCCTCCGCCAGCATGCCGTTGGTCTGGGAGGCGTGGCCGTTGTCGCTGTTGCCGAAGCGGGCCTCGGAGTACTGCATGTACATGGCGTTGGACTGGACGAACTTCTCCTGCTTGCGGGCCTCGATGAAGATCTTGGCGTACACGAAGACCATGATGGAGCAGGGGATCCAGAAGGACACGCTGGACGACACGCCCGCGTACACCTTCGTTGGGACGGGAAAAGTAGGGGTGTGAGTAAAGCTTTAGTGGCGCCTGGCTGTGTGATGCTATGATGATGTCAGTGATAATGATGACGATAACAACGACGCAATGAATGAATGAATGATGATGATGATGATAATAAGGAAGGTGATTTTTGAAAATGATGATCAGGATAGATGATGCTGATGACGACGACAGTGATAATGATGACGTCGACGGTGATTCTGCTGCTGCTGATGGCGGTGACGATAATGATCACGATACAAAAATTAGATGAAGATGGTGATGATTTATCAGACTGCAGATTGTAATGACAGAAGATAAGGCAGGTGATGATGATGATGATGATGAAGATGTTGAAGATGTAGAAGGAGGAGGAGGAGCTGCTGCAGGAAGGATGATGAGCAGATCACAACAAAAACGACACTGCGACAATGGCAATAACAGCACAAGAAGACGACGAAGGACAAACACTCTGAATCAATTTCATGTTCGCCGAATTTCTGCCTAGGAGCCATGGAGAAGGAAATTATGTCCTCATCCTAGGGAATCAACACGAACGTTAAGGATTTGTTGTATATGTGGAGTCAGTCGTCAGTAAACTAGAAGTCTTACTGTAGCAGCGGATAATGAGTGAAGCACCGATATTAAATTGGCATTCCCATCATTTCAACTTGTCGTATTTAGGACAATCCCGGCACAGCCGGCTATTGATTATTTTCAAAGTAGTCATGCAGGCTTCGCGGACAAACGTGTTTCTGAAATTTTTGCGGCATCAGCCGGAATTAATCGACGCATTTAAAAAATATTGCACATGACAGTTAATCCATGGAGTCAAACATCAAACATGACAGCCGAAATTTGATTGACAAATCTGGAGATTCCATTAAGCAATCACCGCCAACATCTTTTAAATAAAACGTTAGGTTGCTTTTGTTTTTATTTCTTTTCTTTTTTTTTCGTTTCGGAAATTTCGGAAATCCAGTTTTGTTTTTCTTGGAGGATAAAAATTCTTGCTTCCTTCTGGACAGTACAACAACAGAGAATGTACATGTGCCACCATACCCTAAAGCACCCCCCCCCCCAACACACACACACACACACACACACACACACACACACGCACACACACACACACACACACACACACACACACACACACACGCACACACACACACACACACACACACACACACGCACACACACACACACACACACACACACACACACACACACACGCACACACACACACACACACACACACACACACACACACACACACACACACACACACGCTCCCAAAAGAAAAGAAAAAGGGGAAAAAAAGAGAAAAAAGAAAAAAAAACAAAAAAACACAACAACAACAAAACAACTAATAAATAAGTAAACAAAATAAAATAAAATAAATCAATAAAAATAATAAAATAAAAGGAGAGGGGAAAACAAAAGAAAACAAAAAAGATGAAAGCAAAAACACCATGTACAACACACACACACACACACACACACACACACACACACACACACACACACACACACACACACACATACACCAAAACCAACTGTTTCTGTTGTGCGCATTCATAAGTGAAGAGGACGAACCTAAACTAAGCTGCCCTTCTGAATGGTTTAGGAAGGAAACAGATTACCTTGTTGACGATGAAGACGCACGAATTTGGGTCGTCCTCCAGGGCCTGGAAGTGTTGCCGTGTAGTGTACAGCTGGGAATACACGGGTATGTAGGAGATCAGTATGGAGGCCACCCACGTGATCGCCAGCATGACCGCTACCCGCGAGCGCGTCATCTTGAGCTCGTACTTAAGCGGGTGCATGATGGCGATGTACCTGTCCATGGAGATGCAGCACAGGTGCAAGATGGAGGCGGTGGAGAAGAGGACGTCGTTGGCGTTGAAGATGTCGCACATGGTCCGTCCGAACACCCACTTGCTGCCCAGCTCCATGCTGGCGTTGAAAGGCATGACGACGATGGCCACCAGCAGGTCGGCGAAGGCCAAGGACACGATGAAGTAATTCGTGATGATGGCGCGGAGCCGCTCGAACTTCATGACGCTAGTGATGACGAGCACGTTACCGAAGACCGCACCAACCATGATGGCCGTCATGATGATGCCCTTTACCACCAGCACCACTATCGACAGCGCCTCCTCCTCGACCGGGACACCTGTGCTGACGTCAGCGGTGCTGGCGGTGGTGTTGGGCGTGGCGTTCAGCAGGAGAACGTCCACCATGTCTCCCGGCACTGGCGGCGGCTCTACGATGATGACCTCCACCGCTGATGCTGACCGGTAGGGGAGATGATCACGGTGAAAAGATCTGATCACTGCCGTCTGGTATATCCGACGACAGTCTTGGCAGATTGGGATCTCCACAACTAACACTGTAGAACAGTGGGGACTAGTAGGGTAAGTACCTCCCTGGCTCACAACTTCTCGTTCACTGGCGAGCTCCTAGCCCAGTGCTGATTGGTTATTTTCCCCATTCACGTAGGGGTGATATCAAAGACGGGGGCAACCATGAAAACACCTGCACAAATTGTTTGATACCAGCTGGAAATCCCGAGAACTGATAAGCCAACGCTCCTACCACCGCGGCTGTCCAGGTTTCTCTATGGAAAACGGCAGAAACGTTTGCTCGGAGTTGAGGACCTTCAAATGCAACACTTGCCGCGTTACCTGACAAGGCTGGCGATCTGGGGAAGCTTAGGTTTATCGTGAGTTACTGACGCTGATCGTTGTGGTGATGATCTCTGCTGATGTGTACCACGTCCACCACGCTCGTGTACATCGGTTAATTCGGTAAATCCTTCGCTGCCGGATACGTGCACCTGGAAAGAGGAACCTGTTGTAATGAAATTGCTAGTGATAAAAAGACTCTTAACCATTCGATCCTTTAATCATCCGATACAGAGTCTCACGTTCAGTTACCTGGACTGTCCTGCCCCCGAAGATGTGAGCAAACAAGGTAAAAGCAAAGTAAACTGTAAACTAAATGTTAGGCAAAGACACCAGAGAATACACACAAACGCTGGAAGAACGACAGTTTAATCTATAGCCTACACGCCGTACAAAAAAAAAAAAAAAAGAACAAAAGAGATGAGTAATCAGAACGAGTTATAGAACAATTCATTCAAGACAACAGAAAAGGCACGAATGCTCGGCGCTGGGAATTTGAACCAGAATCAGGAATCCGTTCCAAGAACGACACTATACTGCAGGAAAACAGTGACAAGAATGGTTATTTACGGACAGCAAGCGACAACTGAGAATGATTGTTTACGGAAGCCAATTATAAGGTCACTCACGTTTCAGCTGCCTCCTGTCTGGCCAGGCCATTCATCACCACCAACTCATCCTGGGGGTAGGTAGGATCTCAGCTGCCCCCGCCCGCCCAAAAACAATAATCCAGTGCTGAATAACCGGGCGTCCCACACAGGCCAATTATCTACAGACTGCTGGCAAACACAGGCTGGATGGTGCAGCAAGTGGCTAACAGCGAACGACGGCTGCGTCAACATGTACTTACAGACAGCTGTTTTCCTTTGCTTTTCATGCCGTCCGCCCAGGGAGTTTTGTCCACGGGGAGACGAGTCCGACGGCGTGACACTCAAGGCGAGAGAAATCACGCGACGAAAACTTTCATGGAGTGAGATGTGCTGGCAATTAAGGATCACGTAGTATTGCTCAATGCTGGTACAAGCAGCAGAATATTGAGTGTGGCACAGATTGATTTGTTTTGCTGTGTTCAGCCTTCCGAAAAAGCCTAGAAGATTACTGTGACCAGTTTTACATACTCCTCTTCACTCGGAAAGGCTGTTGACTATTTCTACAGGTACATTCCAGCGAACAAACAATCCTAAGCCTTCCCCAGAAACGTTTTCTGATATAGTAACATCACTGACTTTGCAAAGAATTTGTACAGAACTTGACAGAACCTTACTTTTCCCAAACGACAATTGGCAAATTCTGAATGTTTTGGAATTATTCAGAACGTTGTTTGCACGTAATCATAAAACACTGACTACACACAGGCGACAGAACGTTCGTGAAAATCATCACAGGACAGATGAACTGTCCCCATTGGCGTTGTCCGGATATAATGGGCACTGGGTGATGAAAGAATGGAGAAAGGCTCCACGCTCTCTTTAAAACCCGCCACCAATTACGGGCGGAGAAATTGCCTCCTCAGGATGATACTAGGTGTATCACACGGAGTGTGAGTGAGGGGTAGGCACTGGGGTAAGGGTTGTCGCCACGGCTGAGTCTCATACTCCCAACGGTGCGCGTCCAGGCGGCTCCCCGGTCCTGATTGCACGCCACTCTTAATTAGGGACCGCTTCTAAACGCGGACACCGGCCCCACTTTCTGTCCTCCAGCTCAACGACACTTCTCATTGCCGTTCGCCTCAGCTGTCTATCGCCGACACGGATTGATCACAATCGAGTTGGGGGAGTCATTTACGGCGTGTATATCCCACAAATTGTCTGTCTGTCGTCCCAGTGGTGGTTGAAGGTTTCTTTTCTTCGCCGATAAATTTCCTGCACAATTTTTCCCCAGTGAGAAAGAGGGAAAACGTTTATTGGAAGAACGGTCACCGTTGTGAAGACGAGTTCATGAGCAGTATCCCTCCTGCCTAGTGCGGTGTTTGTGGAAAAGCGAAGTTTCTCATCAGCCTTGTAAGTTGTCCCATGTGAAAAACAGAACTGTGACGACTGGAAGGGCAAGAAATGAATTGTTCTACACTGCACCAGTCGGCTTCACTGAAGCACGGAACGTCTCTGTCGCTACCACCAGACACTTACTGTACTTCTGAATGAGGTAGACGGATGACCGGTACAAAGACAAACCAGCCAGGACACCTGCTGATTGTCTCACTCCAACGCTGGCGTAAAATCTGCTTCCTGGTCATCATGCAAGCGAACAATGTCCTTTCCTACTTCTGCTGCACTTAGAGTAGAGTTGTAAAAAGAAGTGTGTGACAGATGTGCGTGCCTCTGTTGAAACATCAATTCTCCTCAGTGTATTTGCTGACGGACGTCTCTTCTTCCTAAGCAAAACGCTCTTATGAATTTCCTATTTTCCCCCTGCATTTGTCGATGTTTTGCACCGAGATGTGGACTTCACACAATGGGCAAAACAGTAACACAGCTGCCTAACACCTTTCTCAAGGACTGCATTTTCTCACCGGTTCCCTTCCTCCTGAACTGACTGCACTGAAAAAGAAAGGTGATGATTGGCGGACCAGACTCCAGGACATCCACACCCACCAGAACTAGGCGACCAACACAGGACAGACACACACACACACACCGTAGTAAAAACTTGCAGCAGCGTCTCACTTCACAACTCCACCAGAAGTTGGGCTGGCGGAGGGAGTGAGTTTTGAGTAGAGCCATCGAGCGCGCGGCCCGTCTTTTGTTGTCTACATGCGACGCTGGCGGACCGTGCACGTGGTGGTGGTGGTAATAGCGGGCCGCGGGCAGGGAGGCGGGGGGTTCACGGTCGCGCACTGCTTCCGACGCCCATCGGTAGCCAATCACAGTCCTTCGGTCAACAGACGATTATGGTACATTTACATTACTCACGTCGTATAACCAGCGAGCTAACAGTTGTGTGTTTAAGCTGGAGGGCACTTCAGTTTCACTCAGCAACCAATCTCTGGCAATCACGTCGAATCGATTACTTGAAGTAGCTCAAGTAAACGGTAATCAGCAGTCGATTACACAGCCAACAGCTAGTATAGCGAACGCTTTTTTAAAGTTGTTTCTCCATAGACAAACAACTTTATAGGATCATTGGGGCAGATTTCGCTGCGCGCAGCAGCAAGTTTCATTTTCTTTACGGATGTTCTCAGGGAAAGCAAGATACTTCAGCCACTGACAAGCGTGGTTTGATTTCTGTCGAAGGTTAATGACAATCCTATTACTAGGTTTTCGAAACATTATGCAGCTGGAAGGTCAGCGACATACAAGTTGACATCACTGAGTATTAGGTCTAAGACATTCCCAAGATTTTACCCTCAGAACTGATTTCTTGCACGTGCCTGCACACTGAGCGCTTACTTGCACTGTACACTAAAAGCCGTCACGTGATTCTGTGCGAATTGTCATTGGTGTGTCGTATGTTGGCCACCACTGATGATCTGCTGACAGACACCAAGAGTGTATCTAACGAGGTGTATATTTCAGTATAGGATTGTAAACCTCTCATCGACCTCCCACGATACACCCGCCCTCCCCACCCCCTCCAATCCTCCAATGTCTTAGTTCCCCTCGCGCTCCCGTCTAAATGGGCAAAGAAAACACACGTAGCTTACATACTGCTTCGTGTTCTCTGCATATCAAATTTTGCCACTGCAAATAAAGGCATGCACTACTGTTTGCCCTCGTATCCACAAATAGCTCTCGGCAATGTTGACAATGAAGCCGCACCCGATACTGAGCACACTGGGTGCAAGACTGCGACATACATGTGGACCTAACTGGGGCCTCGAATTACGACTGCTAATGCAATAGTATAGGCGACTCTCTCGTACTCTTGAGGATGGCTTGGCGGCTACACGGCTAACACCGGTTCCCTTCTCTCCCTCTTTCACTCCGCCAAGCACCCTCCCTTGAAACTTTCAAGAAAAACCAGAAGACCCACCTGTTTTCTGCTCATAACAACAGTTTGACTGTTCTGGTTTGCATCGTCTGTGTGTGTGTGTGTGTGTGTGTGTGCGTGTGTGCGTGCGTGCGTATGTCGTTGCGCCCTGACCTTATGGCATTGCAAATTTCCCCCATATTTTTGTATATTTTTTTCAGCGCTTTAGAACTGTTATCAACCAATAGGTTATAGCGCTATATAAGTACTGTCATTATTATTTACAGCCTTGGCCTATGACTCAGAGCTACAACCAGCTTTAATTGCCATCTGATCACATGCGACACACATTTAAAAATGGAATTACAATAATGGATTGAAAACACTGATAGCTAGCAAGGAAGCAAGCAAAGCGATTGAACTGACCATGAGTAAAAACAAAATCAGCATAGATACATTTTACATTGTTGCCTAAGTAAACTATGGACAACAATATATATATATCATTAATTTCACACTATGTGTAACTATTTATTTTACACTATGTGTAAGTATGGCATTGTTATGAAGCCTTCCATTCTGTTGACCCCGAATTGAAGCCGTATTGACTTCGATGTGCTAGAGTCTCAGAGTAAGAGTTGTGTGTGTGGAGGGGTGTTTGGGAGTTTAATATCCTTTTCTACCACGTATGGGGTAATATCAAAGACGGGGCAACGAGGAAAAAGCCAGCACAACTATTTGGCCCCACTGAGCCGGAATTCGAACTCACGACCCGAGCACTGAAAGTCGAACGCTCTACCATTCGGCTATCCCGGTTCCCTTGTCGGACTAAGAATCTCCTTTGATCGTGGCTTCGGGTTCAGGCTGACAGATTCTAAATATAAACACTTTCCCTGTCAAACCCTCACTGGCCTCAGACACTGGACTCCGAAGATTAGTATAGCGGTCAGCGCCATAATAAGTACAGGCTTTTTTTTTTGTCCCCCACGACTTCCGATCCACTCTAAACCTAGTGGTCAGTCTCGGGACATAGCAGGAAGTTACTGAAATCGATGCCGTAGGAAATCCGGCGATATACACAAAAGCAAATGAAATGAAACAGAAAAGGAACGAGATTCATGGTTCGCTCAATACATTTCTAATGGTACCTTAAGTTTGCACGGGTCGCATTGAAAACTCCCATGATGCAAACTGTGACACGCAAGACACAGGAAGTGGCAGACTACTGGCTCGAACCCCTACAGTTTAGGGTAGAAGTCCCAGCGCCACTGTCTCGAGCTTTTATATCAATTCTTTAGTCTGCCCCCGCAGTGATGGGCAGGCTAATCTTTAACAGATCGCCTCCAGCTTGTTATTGGTCCAAACTGTTCCTGTTGCACAGGACTCCTGGCCAGCTCAGGGAGAACTTAATCCAGCGCGTCCTGGCGGTGCAGGGGATCGGGTAGGCACGTCTGGCTTTGCACTAAGCATTGATTGGGCGGTGAGAGAGGCTCTGGGCTTCTGTTGGGACGCCAAGGGGAGTAATTGTGCTGACAGCAGGGGGAGTAATTGCTCCCTACTCCGCTGCTCGTCTCCATCACGTTCTGAAGCGGAGGTGGAAGGACGCCGCTTTTCAAATCAACACCCACAGACCGTTAAAAAAAAATAAAAAGAAAAAAAATGAAACTTCCCACACAGATGATAATCGCCAATATCGTAGTCATTATGTTTGTTTAAACTTCCGAGTTTCTTTGAGCATGTTCTTCGGCACGAATCTGAGGCAGAAACAGCGGATTGTTATTGGACAGGAAGGGAAAACGGCGACCGGAAATGCTTCTATCGTTACCCTTCCAGTCATCCGGAACATGTCGTGTAACGGTCACAAGTTAAATATCAAATTATGTGTGATGATCACACGTATGCCATCAAACCAGACAACTAACTGGGTCAGTGGGCGAGGGCGTGCATCCATTTCTGAAATGTGTCACACTTCTCTTTTGCCCCGTACCTCCAACTCCTGTCTCCCCCCTCCCCACCCCCCCCCCCCTTCTAATAAAACACACACAAAAAGGAAACAAGAAGAAGGAGGAGGAGGAGAAGAAGAACAACAACAACAACAACAGTTAGTTAGTTAGTTAGTTAGGGCTTAACGCCGCGCAAGCAACAAAGACTATTTCGCGGCTAACAACAACAACAACAGGAAGGAGGAGGTGGAGGTGGAGGAGAAGAAGAAGGAGAAATAGGAGGAGGAGGAGGAGGAGGAGAAAACGATGAAGAAGAATGATGATGAGGAGAAGATGGAGAAGGAGAGAGTAGCAGGAGAGAAGAAGAAGAAGAAAAACGAGGAGGAGAAGTAGGAGGAGGAGGGAGAGAAAAGAAAAAGGAAGAGGAGGAGGAGAGAAGAAGAAGAAGGAGAAAAATCCGTGGTTTTCTTTAACTTCGGTGGGTCGGCATCATCTGTGCACGACTGGGGTTCGGGTATATGAACTGTTCTTCCTTCCTTTTACTTTCTGCCCCCCCCCCCCCTCCCCCTCCCCCTCCCGCTTCTTTCTTTGGTTCACTGGTTCGTCGCTCGCATAAAAATTTGGTTCAATGACCCGTGTACATCTAGATACGGTCCTGTAACCAGAACGACCGGTAATTTTCATGCTGACTTTACCGTTCTTCCCTCAGCAAGTTACACTCTGTGACCAGCCGGACACTGAGCTTGCTGACCACACGGAGCCGGAAGAACGGCTACATCAGCTGACCGCGCTTCACCCCTCGTCTGCCACAGACACCTCCGCCCATAAATCGTTTCCTTTTCTTCTGACCGGAAAACCAATCAATGTTTAGTCTCCCGCTATGCTGGGGGGTCAGGCATGCGCTAACAATGGACCCACCAGCTGTTCATATCCTATGCTCTCCTAGGCGTCTCCCGATCTCGTCCACTCTCGTTTTCTTCAGAAAAATATGTAAGACTGGAAAATATAAAACGTGTTGACTATTTAATTTAAGCAAATAAAAGCGACACAAAATGTTGCTTTTATTTGCTTAACTTGTAACCACTTCGCAGTCATTACCGTTTCCTTTTCTATTTCATTTAAACTAGATAGATTTTTAATAATATTTACATCTTGTTTCCAGGAATACCCTTTCAGCTTTTAATTACCAGGCAGAGAAGGACTGTGTTGAGCCGCGATTTAGTCTTTGTTGCTTGCGCGGCGCTAAGCCCTAAACTGATAACTAACTGACTAACTCTTCAGAAAAATGATAATTTGTTCAGATATTATCGTGCCGTCTTTTGTTGCTGTGACAGTGATGCATGTTCTCTTCACGTGCATTAGCTGCTCAAGCAGCAGTGGAACCGGGATGACGGTAGCCGAATGGTAGGGCGTTGGACTTTCAATGCTCAGGTCGTGAGTTCGAATCCAGGTTGGGGCCAAATAATTATTTGTGCTTGTCTTTTTCTCGTTGCCTCGTCTTTGATATCACCCATACGTGGTGGAAAAGGCCGTTAAACTCCCAAACAACCACGCACCCTACCTTACGAAGCGGACTCAGTCCTGAAGACGGTCTAATAGAGGAAATGGATGTTGTTTTTGTTATTCTTCTTGAAAAGAACGTGCACAATGATTTGATACAGAAGCTTGCAGAAACGACAACCTCGAACACATCGTAAACTGTATTCCAGCACATAGGGGTGCTGTGTCTTTTTCCTGCGTGTGTGTATTCAGTGTGTTTAGTCTGTATTCATATTCATGCATGTACATTCCTATGTTTGTGCTTTCTTATGATTAGGACTGATCATTTATTTACTTACAATTTGTCATTTACCTATTTTCTTATGTGAGTGATTATTCGCCTTGACTGATTATCTATTTATTTATTCATTCATTTTAAGCTATTTCAGTTCTGTAAAGCGCCTAGAGCTGATCCGGGAGATCAGTAGGCGCTGTAAATATCCTCATTGTTAAATTATCATTAGTAGTAGTAGTAGTAGTAGTAGTAGTAGTAGTAGTAGTGGTAGTGATATTATTACTAAAGCATTTTAGGGGTGACTATATAGAGAAAATATAGGCATGTTGAAGCCACGCGCATTTGCGCTCTTTGCCCTGCAACAGCTCCTCAATATTCTGTTGCCGAGGCTGCATGACCTCAAGTCAGCTACTGACAGTTCTAGCCCCGAGTGGACAGGACTACAGTGGGCGACCTGCTGTCCAAAGGATGTTGTTGTTGGCAGGAAGAAGTAAGGGCTGGCCACCATTTACAGATTTAGTTCTGTTTTCTCTCCCCGTGGTACTTTCAGTATCCGATTCACCTGACAGAACCCCCCGGCAAAACGCTCCACAGCGTGACTGGCATTTATGGTGGATTCTTTCTGCGGGTGTGAAACGTCAGCATGTCTACCCTGGTGGTGTTTTAAGTCACTATGGGGCAGTTGATGGGGTGCTGAAAGGGGGACGTGGGGCGAACTGCATATAAATACACACACACACATGCGGCTCAGGGTCAACTCGCGTGCAAGAAAAAGGGTAAACACACACACACACACACACACACACACACACACACACACACACACACACACACACACACGTGGCACACACACACACACACACACACACACGCACACGCGCGCGCGCGCGCACACAGAGTGAAAGAGAGGGATGCTGGCCGCGAGAGAGAGAGAGAGAGAGAGAGAGAGAGAGAGAGAGAGAGAGAGAGAGAGTTCTATGTATGTGTGGGTGATGTGTGAATGGGCAGTGAGAGAAAACGAACGAGCGAACTTTATTTTCCAACGGAAGTGATCAATTTAACCAAACAATAATTAACTTTCAATCAGCCGTTGCTACAACAACAACAACAACAACAAAAACTACACAAATGAAGATAAAAAGAAATACAAGAAAAGAAGAGAAAAAATGGCCAAGTCAGTCACATTATTTTTTTTTAAATACAAGAGAGAGAGAGGGTGTTGGCGAGAGCGAGAGAGAGAGAGCGAGAGAGAGAGAGAGAGAGAGCGAGAGAGAGAGAGAGGGTGCTGAGAGAGAGAGAGAGGGTAAATGGGGTTATTGAACCTCTTGTCCAGACAGCTGTTCGGTTCAAGCCTCACATTTCACACCCAGTGTTTCTGCTTTTTTTTCCCCGGGGTTGTTAGGAATGAAGAATGGTGTTTTGAACTTCACTGTGGCGGCAGCAGACGCGCTCGGCAGCCGGTACAAGCTGACTACATCTGGTAAGCGCCGGGAGTCGGACTGACAGAATCTGGTCAATCTGGCCTTGCTTTTACCGCAGGATGAGGACTATGCAGTGAAACGTTTACGAAGAGGCCGTGCAGCGCTGTCTGGGAGATAAGGCAAGACAAAGAACAAAGCCAGAAAAGCTATGTACTAGGAGAACAAATATTTCCGAAGCAAAATTCCCTACCGCAAACTGAGGACCCATCAGTGTATGTAGGCGTTACCTTCCAATATGATCAAATCAAGAATAACTAGTGACGGGCTCATACAATGATTTGTACTGGTTTCAACAAAACAACGAAAGATAATCTATTCTAGAAGGCCGACTTTCACTACATTTAACACAGTTCCTACCAAGTAAGTTTAGGCTTGTGCACCAGTGTCCTCACTAAACAAATAGTAATTCATGTCTGCAATGAGTCTTATTAGTGGGAGAGTTGCACTTTGATTATAATCGCGTTTGTTGCAGTAAGAGTCGTTAAGGAACATTGTGATACTTACCTGTGATGCGTTGTATTGATTCATGCCTATAATTCTCCGGTTTAGTCACGTGTGTGTGTGTGTGTGTGTGTGTGTGTGTGTGTGTGTGTGTGTGTGTGTGTGTGTGTGTGTGTGTGTGTGTGTGTGTGAGGGGGGGGGGGAGATGGAGGTCGGATGGGAGGGAGAGAGAGAGAGAGAGAGAGAGAGAGAGAGAGAGAGAGCACAATTAAACATATTTATATATGAGTTTAGTGATCTTAACTTTTTATGTGTCTTAGGCTCTCCCGCATGAATTGCCCTACGGGGATACATAAAGTATTTTGACTTGACTTGACTTGAAGGAACCGTAATTCTTGCCCGGCTGTTTTTCGTAAACAGGGCCAAACTCGAAAATCTGTCAAACACGTGGGATAGTCGTGCGCGCCGGTACGGAATGAATGAGCCGCTTTGTACTGATTCATCTTCTCCTCGCTTTGAACACCGGAAGCATATCGGACGACATTCACAGACCCATACAGTTATTTGTCAGTACTACGTAACTGCCGGTGTGGGTATGTACTCTTTACACTGTCTCTAATCAAACTGCGGAATCACCGTTTGCGCCTCGCCTCGTCATTGTCACCGGACTCACTGTCAGCCGTTTTGTCACTGTCGACTCTTGCTCAACAGTTAGGCTACAGCAAAATGTAGTCACTGCTGTCATAGTTATACGGGTTTTATCATTAGTCGTATTAAGCTCTGGGAGTCCAACGCTCTAGTATTCGGCTATCCCGGCTCCCCGGCTTCAGACAGTTGGTGTCAGACATGGTGGTAGCGTCAGCGCAGAACGGGTTAACCAAACTGACGCTTTGAAGCCAAGGAGCTTTGATTTCTGGATGTGGTCCAGCGTTGTGTTTTGGGAAGATGTTATCGCTGGTTAGATCGATAAACACCTTTCTCGAGTTCATGTTCTAACAGGTGTGATTGTGTGTACGACAGGTGTGTGCATAGCGACACGGATACAATCGATTGCTGCGCAGACGTTAGCCGGATCTTTCACTTCATCAAAACCTCAGCGTTGTGTGACGCGAACAGTTGTTGTTGTTTGTTGTTGTTGCTGTTGTTGTTGTTGTCGTCGTCGTCGTCATTTCTTGGCTGAATTAACTCTCCCGAGGTCATCCCCTTGGGTGAGAGGACTCAGTCTGTGACCTTGTGGTTGTTGTTGTTGTTGTTGTTGTTTCTGGGCTGCAGACTCCCAGGATCATCCCCTTGGATGAGAGGATGACGTGTGCGACCTCTTCTCAATTGCCTCGCCACATGGGTAGACACACTCCGGCTTCGAAAGGCTTTCAATCTCTGTTGCCTGAAATCTTGTTACGACTATTGTGGTCAAGCGGCAGTGTGGACTGAAATCTTGTAACGACTATAGTGCTCAAACAGCAGTGGGGGCTGAAATCTTTTTACGACTATAGTGGTCAAGTGGCAATGGGGACTGAAATCTTGTTACAACTATAGTGGTAGCGCGGCAGCGGGGACTGAAATCGTGTTACAACTATAGTGGTAGCGCGGCAGTGGGGACTGAAATCGTGTTACTACTATAGTAGTAGCGCGGCAGTGAGGACTGAAATCTTCTTACTACTATAGTAGTAGCGCGGCAGTGAGGACTGAAATCTTGTTACTACTATAGTAGTAGCGCGGCAGTGAGGACTGAAATCTTGTTACTACTATAGTAGTAGCGCGGCAGTGAGGACTGAAATCTTCTTACTACTATAGTAGTAGCGCGGCAGTGAGGACTGAAATCTTGTTACTACTATAGTAGTAGCGCGGCAGTGAGGACTGAAATCTTGTTACGACCATAGTGGTAGCGCGGCAGTGGGGACTGAAGTCTTGTTATGGCTGTAGTCGTTGGCTGGGCAGACTGAGTTAATACCTGCGCTGCCAAACTATGTTGTGTGCTAACTTGGTTTGAAGGTGATTTAGATTTTAACCACTTCTGTTCAGCACGGAAGAAATTTGAAAGACGGGTGTGTGAAGCAGAGTTTGTACAAAATTAATTCTGACCAACGGCATAGATCGCTAGGTCCCTTTGTTTTCGCACAATACTTTATGTAGTACTTGCGCTGCCATACTGCTGTTTGAAGATGTGTTTTATGTGCGTGTGAGTGTTGTGTGAATGTGCAATGAGTTGGTGTATTTTTTCAAGAATTGCGCTGTATAAATTATGATTTATTATCATTATTACTTTTACGATTAGCTTGGTCGGCATGTTCTGTAATGAAAATTTACGACTTTTCTCTGCCAAAGCAGTGCAAATGAATTGTAACGAATTGCAATGAATTTATCACTTTATCTATATGCTTACCAGTTACGTATTTATCTGTATATCTTGTTATTTTTTATGGGCATGTTTTACTTAGTGTATGTGTGTTTGTGTGTATGTCATTACGCAAAAAGCACAAACCATGTGAGTAAAACAAATACAGAGTAATACAGAAGAGCAGCAGATACATGTATAAGATTACGTATACACATGAGGCATGTGAACACAGCATGTTTTCGTGCGCCCTCCAAAAATCGAAACTTGGCAACCAGAAGCCTAGGACACCAGTAAAAAGCAACACTTTGATTTTCTTCAGCAACAAGTTTTGGTTCGATCTGCATCAAACTTCCCAAAGGCCCCGTCATCCTTTTAGAAAACATGCTTTTTGTCCAATCTTACACAAGCCGTTAAACAATGGAGCAGCGTCAAGTTTCAGATGCGCGTGCCAGAGAGGGGCAAAATTGGCCAGAATAAATCCTTCAACGTTGGGCGATGGCAGGAATCTCTCTGATCAGTAAGATTGTTTTTCTCTGGTGCATGGATTATCAAATAAACTCGCCTGCTCAGAATATACTTTCTTTGTTTCGGGTCCCGGAGAGAGCGCGCCATGTGTGTGTGTGTGTGTGTGTGTGTGTGTGTGTGTGTGTGTGTGTGTGTGTGTGTGTGTGAGGCGTAGGTGTGTGTGTGTGTGTGTGTGTGTGTGTGTGTGTGTGTGTGTGTGTGTGTGTGTGTGTGTGTGTGTGTGTGTGTGTGTGTGCGCGCGCGCGTGCTAGAGGGGCGGGTGGGGGAAAGGGTGGTGGCGGAGGCTGGAGGTTAAAGTCACGCCACAAAGAAGTCTTTTCTAAGGCGTGTATCCTGTTTGATGTAGGACAAATATTTATTTGAATGCTTTGTCGTAGGCTTGCCTGTTATTCGAAGAACTGAGCTGTGGTGCCCAATTGTTCATTTGGGTAAACAGTTCGACTTTACTTGGCTTTACTTTTGTTTACTTTATCCTACTTAACTTTTTCAGCGTGCCCAATACTGCTCCTCAGGGGCTCCGACACACGTTACAAATCTCAAAGTTGCCGATAGCCACGTGCCAGCAACAACGGTTTCTCTTTTATGGAGACGAAGTAGTAAAGACCCTGCATCTTCGGAAATTGTATCTTGTAGTTGTATTTGTGTTTGTGTGCCTTCAGACCATCTATATGTCAGTACAAGACGTTGCTGTTGCGGGCTGTACTTGTAATGCGATCATCACGTGCTTGCAACAAAATATAGACCCTGTTCCACTTGCAGTCATGGCAATAAAATCAAATACTGATAAGAATAGTGTTTAGTCCTAATCATGACATCAGTTTTTTTTTTTTTCCTGCTTGTCTTCCTGTAATACGGTTCGCGGTCTGGTTAAGACTTCGCAACCAATGCGAGAGGTCAGGTTGGAATCCCACTCGGGGCACATAAGTTTTCCTTCTCGTATGTGGCACCGTTCATTTGGGCAATCATTGGTGGTTCTCTCCGGGTACTCCGGCTTCCTCTCCCTTTGCTTTGGAAATGTTCAGATCACAAAATTCAAAACTAAATGCAGTTCTACATTCCGAAACTTAAATTGCTGAGCTGACCCTTGGCACCACGTGATTGTAATGTGTTCATGTCCAGTGTGTGAGAGAATGCGAGTGATTCACGTGAGCGTGCGTGCTGGGTTCAGTTTTCGCTTTGAGCAATTCAAGCGACTGGGTAAAGCGCCTACACGACGCAGTTATTAGTTATGTTATTATTATGATTTTGATGTAACTGCAACAACAACAACAACAACAACAACAACAACAAATATTTTGTATCTTTCTGTCCATAACATTCACATATCGATCACTTCTTTGTATCACTCCCAACGTTTTCCTCCCTCGTCCCACTCCCCCTCCTCCAGAACCGAAATCGTAGGGTTATGAAAAATTTGTGAGCAATAACTAACTGCCAAGGTCAGCGTGTGTTATAACACTGTCAACAGATGTCCAATCTTGCGCCGCAAGTAGTAGAAGACGTGCTGTAGACAATGCTCACCTTCCGAATATGTTGTGTCACGTGCATTTCCATCAATATGTTCCTTTGTTCACTTCCTCCATTTGCCTCTTATGGCCGGAACAGCTGTACTTCTCAGTCGTGAAGAGTAAAAAAAACAAAAAACAAAAAAAAAACCAGGCGGGTCAGGGTAGCACGTGCATATATGTGGAATTAAAACCGATGGGGTTTTCCTTTTCCTGTGTGTAGAGCACACAGGCCAAATTTTCACAGTCCCTTGCCAGCGCCATATTTGTTTTATAACAATTTATACAGAACTGTATTTACTCGACCGTCAGAAATGCACTTTTTTACTTGGACGGGATTGTGCGTTATGAAGAAGTGTTATGTCTTTGGGCTGATCGAAATGTCTGCGGAAACAATCGTCCATAAAACAGGTTTCATGAGACCACATAAGAGGTGCGACCGGAACAGCAGCTCAGACAGTTATTCCACTGCCGCCGAAACCACATCGTTGTGAGTTACAGACTCGATATCCACTAGAATACCCGTCTTGTGTTTGTTTTATCTGTCTTTTACCTGTTTTTATGTGTTCATATAAATAAACATATTTCTTGTAAAGCGTCTAGAGCTTAGCAAAGGTGAGGCGCTATGTAAATATTCTGTTGTTGTTGTTGTTATTATTATTATTATTATTATTATTATTCTTGTTATTGTTTTTTCTGACTGTTAACATTACCCACTTCCCCATGTCAGTGAGAAATGGGGTTGATTTTCATTTGTCCACCAAAATGAAAAACAAACAAACAAACAAACAGCTCTGAAAATGTATATGGTCGACCCGTCCGTCTGTCTGGATTGCATTGCGGTCGATGGCCTAGTGGTTAAGACTTCGTCACCAATGCTAGAGGGTCAGGTTCGAGAATTGTTCCCTCTCGTACGTGGCACTGTTCATTCGGGCCGATCGTCGTTGGTTCTCTGCGGATACTCCGGCATCTTCCCCCCTCTGATTTGGAAACGTTCGGCCCACAAAATTCGAAACTTAATGCAGTTCTAAATTCCAACACTCTAAATTGCTGAGCTGACCCTTCCCACCGCGTGACTGTGGTGTATTCATGTCCAGGGTGTGAGAGAATGCGTGTGATTCACGTGAGCGTGCATGTTGGGTTCAGTTCGTGGAGCTTTGAGCCATCATTTGTGCGTGTGTGTGTGTGTGTGTGTGTGTGTGTGTGTGTGTGTGTGTGTGTGTGTGTGTGTGTGTGTGTGTGTGTGTGTGTGTGTGTGTGCCGGGAGCAGCGGAGACCGTGTATGATGCTGCACATTATGTGTTTGTAGTTAAGTGTATGTGTGAAGGAATGCTGCGTGTGTTTCCGTTTATGTGTGAGTGAGTGCGTGTTTACTGTAAGGCGCCCTGAGCTCCTGCGGGAGGGAGGGCGTCCCTTAAATACCCATTATTATTATTATTATTTCAAGAAAATGGATAAAGCGCCTACACAGTACACAGATAGTATATTATTATTATTATTATTACTGAACTGTTCAGCAAGGGTACCTGCCACTATGCTCCATAGCCTGCCCCAGCAAGGGCCTGTATCAGCTAATGCTGTACGTAGTGGACCCGCTGAACACAGCCTAGCCTACCCACCAATCAATCAAACCACACAAAAAAAAATCACTCAATGCGAGCCGCTTCAATGTTGTTGACAAAACTTCGTGAGTATACAGAGCAGTAAATAAAAACCAAGAGCTCTTCAGTGCAGAGAGGACGGTAAGGACGTGACTGTATCTCAGTAACAACGGAACTTCGCCTTTGATGCCTCTCACATTTCCACTGCGGAAAACATCACAGACGCTAGATAAAATGTGGCTCCAGAGTAAACGTGAAGCGACCGACGATTACAAGTGACTTTGTGAATATCCGGGTCTTTACAGTTCGCAAAATGGAATCGCGATAAACACGTGACTTCAGATTTGTCATCACGATTGTTTGGTGAGTGACATGGAATTTTTTTTTTTTTTGGCATTACAGGAAAAAAAAACACAGCCAAAAAACCAAAACAAAACAAAATAAGCATACCCCAAAAAAAATCAAACAACAACAACGTAAACAACAACAACATAAACAACAACAACAAACAAAAAAACAAAGACCCCAACAACAACAGAAACAATTGCATCAAAGTGGCTCAGTCTGGGTACTTCAATGCACGTGGAGACGTTGATTATGTGTATTCGAATTCTATGACGTAAAGGTAGGTGGTAGTGTGGATTCACGTTTTCTGCAAAAAAATCGTGTGCATTAATGTGTTGTACACACACACACACACACACACACACACACACACACACACACACACACACACACACACACACACACACACACACACACACACACACACACACACACCAAAACCAACAACAACAACACCCAAGATTAAAGTGCAGGGCCCGTATGATGATTGACCACTGATGGACTTAATTATAATCATATAAAATGTAAGTCTGTGGTTTAACAATACATATTTATATAGTTCAATTTGTAAACCTCATGTGCCCGACAACGGTAATGAAAAGCGATATTTATAGTGTCTATAAAAGGTCTGTCGGAGCCATCTCAATTTACAATGTCGCGAAAAGTAAATCAGGAAAACTTAAAATTCCCGTCAGACCCACAAGCCGCTAATGACCGGCGAAAGGTGGTTTACAATGTGCAGGCAACCAATCAGATTGTCTCTCGGTTTCAATCGAGAGCAATGAAACCAATGAACGAGGACCTATTTGCGGAGCTCTCCTGGGGGACTGGTCATCAGTTTGGACAGTTTGTCCAGTCTTTCCCTGGATCACCTGACCAATACCGCTTCGTCTCCTGGCTTACCGCTAATCAGGGACTCGACTCGGCCGTTCAGTGCTTACACTTTATCTCAGGTCCGGGAGCGGGTAGGGGCACTTTTAGAAGACAAGTTTGTGTTTGGAGTATCCAGCAGCTAAAAGCCATGTGTACTGCATGTGGAGTTGTGTGTTGTGTTTATTTGAGTGTCAAATCTTTTCACACCGCATGCGTTAAATGGTGCTTACATTGATCATACGAATCTTGTGTGAGAACTGGTATTCTCTAAGGCAGTTGACTCTGAAGGATTTTCAATGTCTTGCGTTCAAGCCTTTGCAAAAATTTGATTTCATAGCTTTGATTTGATTTGATTTCGAATTTTATTGCGGGGACAGTCATTTCGACATGTGCATGAGCATATGGTCGGTTTCGTTGGCAAATCTTGGCTTGGTCGACGTATACTACATTACTATCATCGCACCCAGGAGGTGTAGATAAGGCACGGACAATGTAACAAGATGGTCACTAGCCCAATATGTTGTTTCCATACAGTGACCCTCTGTCGTCACGGTCGTTCTTTTGTAATGCCATGTATCGAGGAGAAAGAAGCTCTCTCTCTCTCTCTCTCTCTGTTTGCTATGGAAACAACACAATGAAAGGAAAATGACTAAAAAATGGAGAAGACTTTCATAATACAACAATAAAGCTGTACATAGGACCCTCAGGAAATTGTCCCCATTCGAGTTTGCATCGTCCATTTCAATACGTATCAGCGAAGCCTCCTCTGCCTCATTTGGTCAATCACTTTTACAGCTCCACCCGGAACAGGAACAGAACGTCGCTCCGGTTAGAACAAAACCCTGACTGAATTCATCTCCTAGAACTGATCAGTGATCGGGTCCCTCTACCAATTACACCATTTAATTTGCTCGCGTCTTTTCCCGTTGGCCGGATGGTCAGATCTACTGTAAATTCTCCGAACACCGTGTTGCATTGGCCACGCGTATTTAACATCACCGGCTCATTGTTGACTGGACAAGTAATGAGGTGGACCAGTCTGGTTTCTTAGATTCGCAGGAATGCTGAATTCTCCAGTTCGTCCATTGGCAAAATGACGCTCATAATGTGCATAACTGCGCGTGCCTCATCCCGCGATCTTTGTAAGGCGTGGTTTGTGGCCAGCATGTGCTTGGAGCCCAAACTTCCAATTGACGAACAACGGTTGCAGTGATTTTTTTTTCTTTAGATTTTTATGACATCGGAGACACATTATCTACACACAGCAAGAGCGATTTCAAGACATAACCTGAGTTCACCAGGGCCCGCATGTAAAAGTCGGGATTAGGGAGTTTAGCCCCGGGTTACGTTCTAACCTCGAACTAAACTAGCGCTAGGGTTAAATTTTCTGTTGTTTTTTTGTTTGTTGTTTTTTGTTTTAAATCAGGAAGCGGGTCCATTCCAGCAAGGGTGGTTATGCCGTTAGAGAATGATTTCTGTCTTTCTTTCTTCGCTTCCTTTTTTATTATGTTGTTTCCATAGTAATGGAAACAACATAATAGGACGGGCTAAAATTTCCACGTTCATAGGCAAGCATCTGTGGTACAAACGCACGTCACTGCCGATCTCCCGCAGAGACGATTTTGCAAGTGTAACTCTGACAATGACGTAAGAAAACTTGCGTCATCGATGCTGACGCGTATGGTGTTCCGAACGCACTTCTCCTCCTCAGTGAGTGCCGTCTGTGCGGATGTGTGTGCGTGTGTGCGTGTGTGCGTGCGTGTGTGCGTGTGTGCGTGTGTGCGTGTGTGAATTGTGTCCAGGCCCGTTTCTTCGAAAATACTCAACCGAATGGCTTCAAATTTGGGGTGTCCAAATATATCAAAATGTTACGTTAGACGATTCAAGCGTGTGATGATTGCTTAAGTGATTTGGGAGTTATCGCCCTTTTGAGACAAGTTGGTTGTCTTTCGTGTACAGGCGTAATATTTATTTAAATCACTCAATTTTTTGGCAGTAGATAGCTTGAATACGGACTCTGAACAGAATCACTACTAGAAAATGGTCGCTCTTATAGTTTTCATGTAAACCGAGCCTGAGTTGACATTGCATGTGAACCCAGTTCAGATGCCTATTTCTCCGAAAATACTGAACCGATCGATTTCAAATTTGGGATTTCTAAATGAATCAAGATTGTTGAATAGAAGGCCCGATCCAGGTACGATTGCACACATGATTTGCGAGTTATCGCCCTTTTCAGGAAAAGTGGCTTTCTGGCGTTTAAAGGCGTAATATTTACCTAAACCACTCCATGTTTTGGACATAGATAGCATGAATACGGACTCTCAACGAAGTGAATTTTGGATGTTGTCGCTTTTATACTTTTGGCGTAAGCCGTACCTGATGAAAGTGCTGGTGAACACACTTTAGATCTCAAAATCGCTCCTACTATACATAGATAATGAGCCTGGGGTGCCATAAAAAATATACAAAAAAATTAGAAAAATTCACTGCAGCCGTTGTCGTCAGTTGACTCGAAAATTTGTACTCGAAGCACATTTCCTTTACACAAGCCACACGCCTCACAAACATCGCAGAAAAGGCACACGCGCACTGACGCAAAACTGTATCAGCGTCAGTTTGCCGACGTCATGTTTGATTGACGTGGGGGTGTGTCGTCACTTTTCGGAAGTTCTCTATTTGTAGACGGGGAAAGCGGGAGTTTCATTGATGTAGTGAGCTTTGTTTTTCCCACTGACTCTCACTCAATAGCATAGTAGAGTGAGAGAACACCACATAGGTCTCAATGGAGCACATGCACAAACGCGGCTCGCGCAAGTCTGCGTGCGTGCGTGCGTGCGTGCGCGCGCGCGTATGTCTGTGTGTGTCTGTGTGCGCGCGCGCGCAGCAGACATAACACATAGTGAAAAAACGTTCGCCGCGCAGACTTGTCTGTTAAACACATTGAGCCGGTATAAATTCGATCTTTACACTGCGCAGCAGCAACACTTCAATTTTCATGGGGCTGCTTTCATTGCAAGAATTGTATCCGAGTCAAAGTTATTACGTCAAATGTATTATGCGTCATCCCAATGAGGAAAACGTCATAGATTTCAAAGAAAACAACTTGACGTCTTCCAAAACCAAGATTGGTCTGACAAGCCCGGTCAGTTGTTTCCATTCAGAGAGAGAGAGAGAGAGAGAGAGAGAGAGAGTGTAGTGTGTGTGTGTGTGTGTGTGTGTGTGTGTGTGTGTGTGTGTATGTGTGTGTGTGTGTGTGTGTGTGTGTGTGTGTCCTCCCGAATACATGGCATTACAAAAGAACGACCGTGACGACAGCAGGTGATTAAATGGAAACAACATATTGGGCTGGTCAGTGGCCATCTTGTTTAATTTTGTTTTGGGGTTTGTTTTGTCCTAGTCTGGGTTAGGCCCGTAGCCGTGGGTTAAATTAACCTCGAGTTTTACATACCAGCACCAAAACCAAAAACACCAAAACACACCGTGTAATCAGTGCGCCCGAACAGTGTCAAGCTTTCAAAGACCCGTTACCAGTGATAAACTACAACAACCCGCTCTTTGTGAATGCATCCTTTGCAGTTTCGCCATCTGGACGATAGGCGGTAGTCGCCACTTCCTTTCGTCATCCGTCTTCTCTAGCCACGGAGGGATGTAGTTACGTGACTTGTACCAGGTGTACCATGTGGCGCACAGCGCACACACTGGGGTGAAGATGTGCAGAAATGTATACACGTTAAAGTTTAGTATAAGCCTAACGCAGGTGATTTACAACAGTTAGGCGGACGTCCTTTGGCGTACTGTCTTCGCGAAATGCACCGATTGAAAAAAGAAAGAGACAGAAACAAACACCCCTCCCCTAAAAAAACGAGCAAACAAAATACAAATAGCAGCAACACTGAACAAACAAACACAAAGACCCCCAAACAACAACAACAACAACAACAACAAAACAAAAAAAGAAGAAGAAAAGAATCAGAAACAAAGCAAACTCAAAACAAACTACAACAACAAACAAACAAAAACAAAATAAAACTCAACAACAACAAAACAGACAACAAACACAATCAAAATCAAACAGCAACAATGGATCTACGATCTATTATTAGTCTCAGGGCGATCCAGTACACATTTGGTGCATACAGCATCACTACATGCACTCTTCGGGTCGAGCAACTGTGATTAATAGCTTGAAATTTAATCAAATTGTTTGAGCACTGCTGCCCGCGTGACGTGGCCCCGCGCGTGAGTGTAAACCTTCGTATCAAAGACCTTGGCAAGAGAAGGTCTCGGCTTCATTGTGTTTTCAAGACCATCGCCTTGATATCTGAAGCCAGATGCCTTCTTCTCTTTATCGGCGTCGTTTACATTCAGAGATTAGGCAATGCATAGCACGTCCTTGCGTTGTTTTGCAACTGTCTGAGGCAAACGATTATTCATCTCAACCAGTCCACCCGTCAACCAACTTGAACCAGCCAACCTACCCATCAACCGACCTACCAACCAATCACCCAACTTACCAACCAAACAAACACTGACTCACAACAAACAAACAGACGGCCAACCCATCCGACCAACCGCCCGACCCACGAACAAACCAACAAACCGCTTTATCACAGTGCAGGAGAGCAGGCTCTAGTGTCGGGGAGAGAGAGAGAGAGAGAGAGAGAGAGAGAGAGCCATAATGATCTTCTATCTTGCCATGCACTTTTGTAGCTACCTGTGTAAAGAGCGGGCTCCGGTGACGAACGTGTTCTATTTCCAGCTCAGTAACAAATGTTGTCCCCATACTCCCCAGACAGACAGACGGCGTAACTATTCTTCTTTGCCGTTTCCTTCTATTGTCCTGCGATTGTTCCCAAATGGGATGTCTGGCGCCGATACTGGGGTTTCGGGGCTTTACCACTGCTGCTGACAGGCCGAGCTTGACTGGGGTCGAATTCACCAACTACCGGCCAGTAATCGAACCGGTGTTGTTCAGTTGGGAGTGAGTCAGTGCTGCAAGAAGCCGGCAGGTTTGTTGTTGTTTCAGTGTTTCTCTCTCTCTCTCTCTCTCTCTCTCTCTCCTCTGTGGTTTTGTTTCTTGTAGGTTAGTGCATAATTTTCTGTGTGGAACTTTTTTTCTCTCTCTCTCTCTCTATTTTTCTCCCTTTTTTCACCTAGTAGATAGTCTCTGTAGTATTAGCAACGGCAAGTTTGCAAACTTGCGAATTTCTGACAAACCTTTTTACCGTTGATAAATAAAGTTTCATCATCATCATCATCATCATCATCATCTCTCTCTCTCTCTCTCTCTCTCTCTCTCTCTCTCTCTCTCTCTCTCTCTCATTCCAACGGACCAAAGATTCAAACAGCGGCTCGGGATTCTGTCTCTGCGCAGTCAACATATCCTGAACAAATGTCTACTTGTACATAGTACCATCCACGGGAATGCGCCTTCATACCTTAATGATTCGGTAAACGACCGACACATGCCATTAGAGGAATGAGAAACGCTTGCATACCACTCCCACTCCCTAAGGTAGACATATAGAAAATGAGTTTTGCTTTCTCTGGGTCTACAGTCTGGAACTCACTACCACCAAGTCTAAAAATTATTCCGCCACGTTCCACTTTCAGAAAAAGACTGTTTTCCCATCTACTTGAAACTGAAACACTGAACCAGACGCTTACATCTCGGAACCAGACGCTTACATTTCTTGCAAGCCTCCATTTTGGTGTATAATCTGAATAACCATGTCAGGTGTGTGTGTGTGTGTGTGTGTGTGTGTGTGTGTGTGTGTGTGTGTGTGTGTGTGTGTGTGTGTGTGTGTGTGTGTGTGTGTGTGTGTAAGAGAGAGAGAGAGAGAGAGAGAGATTTCGAGTAATATTTCTTTAGAGTAATTGTGCTTTATTTTGCCATTGTTTTTCTTTCTTCTTTTTTTTCTTGTATTTCCTTGCCATTGTAGTCTCTCTCTTTTGTTGTAGCGACGGCGGGTCGGCTGATTGAAAATTAATCATTGTTTGGATAAATCACTTCCGTTGGAAAATAAATAAATAAATAAAGTTCTCTCTCTCTCTCTCTCTCTCTCTCTCTCTCTCTCTCTCTCTCTCTCTCAACCTCTGTATGTTCCGGTTATCAATACATGTTCGTATAAATACTATGTAACTGTGACTGTGTTGAGCTCTGTGCAAACAATGGCATGTGCGGAAAGTTCAGTATTGTAGGGTTCATGTAAAGTATGGTCTGTGCTATTGTGTGTGAATGTACACGTATATTGTATACTGTCTACTGTATGTAGATCTATGTAATATGATATTGTATTCTTGTGTTGCCTACCTCCCCCCCCCCCCCCCATTTCAGTCATGGGCCAAAAGCCTAACTGAAATAAAAATTTGTCATTGTCATTGTCATTCTCTCTCTCTCTCTCTCTCTCTCTCTCTCTCTCTCTTTCTCTTTCAGTCCTTCCATTAAATTCAGTTCAGCAGACATCGTCGTGGGAGTCAAAGAGGATGGTTGTCGTTCGTGGTTGTTTCCTGAAGTCTACATCACTTCCGGTGAGCCCCACTCCCTCCACTACACCCCCACCCCCCCCGTCCCCACCCACACACATAATTTGATGTGGTCTGACGAGGGAGGGTTCTGACGGAACGACGATCCTAGAGCTAAAGAAAGATACTGTCTGGGATGGAACATGCTCAGTTTACTACCACAGACAAAAGAAGTGGATAATTGATATGCCGGGTAGAGTATCCCCACCCCCCACCCACAAAATCAATATAAACTTCCGAACACAGGCCAAACATTGAGTGATAAAGAGAAGCCTATGATCCTTGGAGACACAAATGCGTTCCATTTAAAAAATGCTCGTATTTAGAGCTAAACGAAAGGAATAAACGCAATGGCTTTTGAAAATGAAGTGGCAGAAAGGAAACAGAAAAAAAAATTGTGATGCATTCAGCGACAGTTTGCCTAGTTATTATATTTTTTTTTTTTTTTTATTTTTGCTGCCGCAACTCTTTGCCGGCTCCAGTGGTGTTCCTCCATGGTAATGGGTGGAATCCACGGAGGGCTCGGATGTCGGGGCATTTTTTTTTTTTATTATGCATGATGATGGAGGTGAGGTCCGTGTGGTTTGGGACTGCGGGACAGGGCCGCATTCCACGCTTCCTGTCATAAATATCCCGGCATTAACCAGGCCCGGGAACTACGGCACCTGCGGTGCCGGCCGTGTAATCATCCACATCATAAGACGTGTCATACCAAGGGAAGCACCCCCAAAGTCGCACCCGTGAAGTGGGTGAAGCTCGGCTGTGTGGCAACAGCCTCCCCATCGGGCCCATAGCACACCCGCTCTGGGTAGGAGCCGACCCGGGTCTCCCGGTCCATAGCCCGAAGTGCTAACCACTACACTACGGGGGCCGGTTTTCAAATTGTAATGCATTCAGCGACAATTTGCCTAGTTATTATTTATACATCACACACTATACATTATTCAGCGTAGGTTTTTTTTTTTGTATAGTGTACGCATGGAATGAGACTGTGATGAGCGAATGAACAACACTAAGACATGTTCCTAGGACACAGTATAATTTTATATGATCAAATGCCAACAAACATATCTGTACTTGTAAAATAATAATAATAATAAATAGACAAAGGGTATATCAAGCGAGTGAAGTATTGCAGGATTGCGTGTTGCAAAGCAGAACAAGTTGCACGATCCATTCGTTGGCTCGGAAGTGCTCTGACGGCTCTGACTTTGAAGCCACAGCTTATGGAAAGAAAGAATGGAAGCAAGAAAGAAACCCCCTGCGTGCTGGGTGTATGTACCCGGAGGGAAACCCCGTTCGAGAAACACCCAGCTAAACTGCTTTCTTCTACACAAGACCCCTGGCTGAGATTGAGAGACTAGATGCATCCCTGTTCCGGGTTCGTCGCTTCTCCAGGCCCCTGCGACGACGCCCAAATCGGGCTAACCGAGACCGATCCGAGCTAAGTGATACTTTAGAAGGAAAAAACTAAAATACTCGGTGACAAGGAAAGTGGACAGTTGCGAACAACTTCGAGGTGCCCGTGTTATTTCACAGTGTGCACAGAAGCGGTGAAAACTGTCGCCTTTAACAGCACAGTACATTTTCAGCCTGTTTAGAGATTGTTTGCCTGCATGAGTTGTCTCCCTTGTCGCAACAAGCACGCATTTTTCGTGGCAGAGCACAAAGCTCACGGCCACGAAAATTGCATGCATGCTGCGGGTCTGTGTATGCATGGGGGACAACTCATGCAGGCAATTATGTGCACACTGTCAAATAACACGGGGAACCTCAAAGTTGTTCGCAAACTGTCCACTTCCCTCGTCACCGAGTATTTTTGTTCTTTTTCCTCCTTAGGTATCACTTAGCTCGGCTCGGTCTCGGTTTGCCCGATCTGGGCGTCGTCGGAGGGGCTTTGAGTTAGCGACGGATCCGGAACAGGGATGGACTAGGAGAAGCATGCGCCTGACGTTAATCTGTAGATTGAGATGGGATTAGTTCCGGTACGTTTTCTGCCTCGCCTCCTGCCCAAGGGCCGTCAAATAGATTTACACTCTCATCAGCATGGCGTACATAGCGTGGGTGCCATAATTCCTCCGTCCGCTCATCAGGTGGAGTGACTGAAGTCAGATGAAAAGCGGTCTGTGAACTCGCAAGCTGGTAACCATAAAGTGGGCTTCCTGGCTGGGCAATTAAGACCTGCTCGCTCGCACCTTGGGGTGAGAGGTGATTTTCAAACATGTAGTTGATATAAGAAAAGAGTGTATTTTAGGCTATCTTTAAGGGTTTACTCGTGCGACAGAAGAGGCCATCGACCTCTCTGTAGTGCAGAAATCTCTCTCTCTCTTGGTGGCCTCTCAAAATACCATCTTTGCATGTCTGTCTGACATACATACACACACACACACACACACACACACACACACACACACACACACACACACACACACACACACACACACACGCACACACACACACGCGCGCGCGCGCGCATTCACGCACACGCACGCACTATCTCTCTCATACAAAGGGGGACACACAGAGCAATTGAAATTGAAATAACTTTATTTGAAAACGGTGGGACTTTTGGTCTCGCGACCAATTTTCAAACTTGCCGTTTTGAAAAACAAACAGAGAGAGAGAGAGAGAGAGAGAGAGAGGAGGGGGGGGGGGACGAAACTATAAATTTATTTTACGACGGTAAAAACAAAATACTTCGGCCAAAACGGATTCCAATTTCCATTTTTGCCGCTGCTAAATCTATCCTGAAAGAGAAAAGAAAAAGGTGAAATGTGTGTGTGTGTGTGTGTGTGTGTGTGTGTGTGTGTGTGTGTGTGTGTGTGTGTGTGTGTGTGTGTGTGTGTGTGTGTGTGCCGTGAGAGAGAGAGAGAGAGAGAGAGAGAGAGAGAGAGAGAGAGAGAGAGAGAGAGAGAGAGAGCCAAAAAGAAAGAAATTTAATTTCGTTCCCATCACAATTCGTCCAGGACAAACAAACGCACCCATCTCCGAGCCCCCGATTGCTTCCACTCCATTTCTCCCGGCAAAAACTGAAGAAGAAAACCTCAACAAGTAACGCAACGAGGTCTACCTCATCAATGTGATCGTGCTGTCAGGTGACTCGACGAGAACAGCCGACACGAGATAGATACACGCGGATACTCGGCGACATCTAGTCGAAAGGAGCGCTATCACCCAATACTTTTTATGATTTGGACCAAACGAGCCTGTCCGGACTCGCAATGAGACATGCAAATGAATGTCTTCTTCGTACTCTTGCCCGCCGTTATTATAGCGGCTAATGGACCTCAAGGGAAATAATCCGGCCACCTCTGGCCAATAAAGGGGAAACAAATCTATTAGCCGAACATTTCTCTGAAACTCTAGGAGATTCGTTGATATTCATTTGTATTTTCCTCGGGCATATTTTGTCTGGCTGTCTCCTTCGGGGTAATGGACTGACCGCTGTGTTTCGAAACCTGCCCACACGAGTATCAGATGAGGACAAATATAGATTAATGTTGAACACTTAGGCTAAAAGTGTACAAAGCCTGCTACAACATTACACATTCGTCCAGTGTGTTCCGAAACCTGCCCACACGAGTAACAGACGAGGACAAGTATAGATTAATGTTGAACACTCAGGCTAAAGTTTCACTTGAAAATGTACAAAGCCTGTGACAACACACATTTACACATTCGTCCGATTTTCACAATTGTACAGTGGTTTGTGTCTGTTCTGTGTAGAAAATCGGCGATTCATTTTTTTTTTCAACGTTGCATCGGCGACTTCTGGCCTCTTGCACACACGGATGTGTATCCCGTCAGTTACTCCGCGTTGTAATCTGCCGCGAGCCCGTACGGCATGTAAAATTCCGCACTGGAGCCGGCGAAGAGTTGTGGCAGAAAAAAAAAATCCTCAAGGATGCCTTGCAACAGTCGCCGCAACCGTGCGGAAACCCCAGGATTTTGGTAGTTACGGGCGCCGAAAGATAATTGTATCCTTTATGTGACTGTAGCATTAAGTTAGTAAATAAGTTAGTTAGTAAGTAGCTATTAGTAAGTTGACTGGTGATTTAGTTAGTAGTCAGATAGCTAGATAGTTAGAGAGTTGAACACTTAGTCCTCGGTAACGCACTGATTAAAGGGGCTAATCCTAGCATTTTTATGCTCACAGATCGTTTCGATCGATTTGTTTTCGGGTATATATCACCGACCATATCACACCCATGCTGCGGCATCTTCACTGGCTGCCAGTGAAATTCCGCATTCAGTACAAAATCTGCATACTGGTATTTCGCTTTTTTGAAGGAACTCCGCCGGCCTACCTCTCAAATTCCCTTACAGTCCACCAAACAGCACGCAGTCTTCGTTCTTCATCTGAAAAACTATTGAACGTTCCCCGTCGAAACCTCAAAACAGTTGGCGAGCGCGTGTTTAGCTTTGCTGCCCCGTCACTCTGGAACGCACTACCTGCCGGCCTGAGAGACCAGTCGGACATAGATCGTTTCAAGTCGACTTGAAAACGCATCTGTTCCGGCTGGCGATCGACTAAGCCCACTTACCTCCTCCTGATTCAGCTGCTCTCTCTCTCTCTCTCTCTCTCTCTCTCTCTGTGTGTGTGTGTGTGTGTGTGTGTGTGTGTGTGTGTGTGTGTGTGTGTGTGTGTGTGTGTGTTTGCATGTTTGCATATTTGTTGGTATGAGTGCGGGAGTACGCGCATTCAGTCACTTTGTGAGAATTTTGCGCTATAAAAGTACAATTCATTATTATTATTATTATTATATCATCACACGACTTAGACACATGCACAGTGACAGCTCCAGTGGTGTAACAACAGTCATAGAATCTGAATGTTCAACCGCTCGCGCAAAGTGTCACCAACATTGTGTCGCATTTAGAGCTGTACTGATCATTAATTTCCAGCGTACAGGCGTACTCTCGAGCCAAACTGTTCCAAACCATAAGATGGCTCAGCAAAGATGGAATTGGCCCGTTTAACTTCTCTTGCAATAAGTGTTATGTGGCCTTTGGCAGAAAAGAGTCTGTTTTTGCTTGTTTCACTGAGTCCAGGCTATGCTGTATATCACCTTCGTTGGTACATGTATCACATAGGCTGCGATGTCATGATTATCATGTCCAGGCAAAAGACACAGGCCGCCAAAACATCCCGACAACTGGAGATATCACCACAGGGAAGTGACATCAGGATCAGAACTGACGTATCCCTGATGCTGAGGTATAATGAGGATTTAATCCAACGGAAATTGAAAATCATGCGCCTGAAAGCCTATCTTGAGCGATGAGACACAGGTTGCTTGCACAAATCCATCTCAAAACTACTTCTCACTCTCGACTTCATCAGGATTATGCTAAACAATAGACCCTCGTTTCGTCTCGTCTTAAAAGCAACACTGGCAGATTTATCACGGCTTTTTCTGCCGCCAGTGCATACGTTACGCTCGCCCGTACAAACTCTTGCACAATTCTTTCGATAAGACAAAATGTCGGTAGAAACCCGACGCACCTCTATCACTGGTGCATGAATGAAGAAGCTGTTAAATGTCCTGTCTGATCGGAAATGCCGCGTCACTGGCAAGAATTACTTCCAGCTATCTACATTTATCGGAAATAAAAGGTTTCGGCAAAGTGCACGCACAATGGTCTGTCTTGACTCAGCGCAGGTTAAAGACCAATGTTCAGATATTAGCCAGCGATTCGCAAATCGGTGGGAGTTCTTAGTTCTTAGTTTTCTTAGAATCGGTGCCTTTAACTGATGCAGACCTACACACGGAACTGTGTGTGCACACACCCACCAGCGTCATTGCTACTGCAGACGGTGATTCAATAGGTCAAGGAGAAGGCAGGAGAGATTAGTCTGTCAGATAAGTTTTCTAATAATGTCCACCGCCAGTTCATTATCTAAGACGTGCACTCTTAGAAAGTTCTTTTCTGTGTTACTGTTCGTGTTGTTGTTGTTGTTGTTGTTTTTGCCTATATGTACTTCCGTGTGTATAGGCGCGTTACCCAATTTCATGAATCGGCTCAAAACGCCGCGAACGGAACCCAACACGCACGCTCACGTGAATCACACGCATTCTCTCACACACTGGACATAAACATTACAATCACGTAGTGCGAAGGGTCAGCTCATCTATTTAAGTTTCGGAATTTAGAACTGCATTTATTTTTCAAATGTGGTGGGCTGAACATTTCCAAAGCAGGGGGGTGGGGGGGGGGGGGGGAGCCGGAATACCCGGAGAGAACCCCCGACGATCGGCCCGAATGAGCGGTGCCACATACGAGAAGGAAAAAGTCTTTGCCGCTAGTGGGACTCGAACCCCTGACCTCTCGCATTGGTAACAAGCCTCTTAACCACTAGACCACCGACCGCCCCGATTACAGCTAGTGCTACATGATAGCACATTTCGTACCGTGCGCAAGTATCCCATGTTTATACACACACACACACACACACACACACACACACACACACACACACACACACACACACACACACACACACACACACACACACACATATATATATATATATATATATATATATATATATATATATATATATATATATATATATATATATATTATTTTTCCCGCTTTTTTGGGTTTGGTCCTGTATGCAAAAATCAGGTAAGATTAAAGGTCCCTTGATGGCTCTTACTGCAGCAAACACGAGTATAACCAAAGTGCAACTCTCCCACTAAACTCAGCCAAATTTAAATCCATGCAGATATAAGCTAAATATGATTTTTGTTTTAGTGAGGAACTGGGGCACAACCCCAAACTTACTCGGTAGGAATTGGGTTAAGGTGCGTTGAAGAACACCGTCAGCTTAGGCTGTTGAAGATTCTGTTTGATTGCAGGTCACAAGCCGCAGTTTTGAAGCCCAACAATTGATGTCACTCGTCTGTACTTGGTGAAGTTATAACTGATGTAGTAGCAGCTGTAATAATAATAATAATAATGAGTATTGTATAGGCGCTTTACCCAATTTCATGAATTGGTTCAAAGCGCCACGAACTGAACCCAACACGCACGCTCACGTGAATCACAAACATTCTCTCACACCCTGGACATAAACACATTACAATCACGTGGTGCGAAGGGTCAGCTCAGCTATTTAAGTTTCGGAATTTAGAATTGCATTTATTTTTCAAATTTTGTGGGCTGAACATTTCCAAAGCAGAGTAACGTTAGCTGTAGTAACGTTATTTAAACACCTATTCGAAAAGAAAGCACTTATTCGTTCATAGTAGTGTTAAAAGATGAGCCTTTAAGAGAGAGAGAGAGAGAGAAACGCGGAATGATTCGAGAGGCACTGCACATGAAGTACTGGTGCACTTCTGACATTCAGTTTCTCCATAGGCCACCGATTCAGACATTACATCCACTACCGATCACGCAAGGACGATCGTGCACGGTATTATGGTTGTAGACGGGGTGGAGGTGGGGAGGGGGGAGGGGGGGGGCGCAGGAATTAAGAATTAAAAGGAATATGTGATCAGTTTTGGAGATTGGAGAAAAGGTACAAGATCTACTTGATCACTTTCCGCATCGTCTGGAGAGCTCCGAAGACGCAGGGTGTATTGCCAAAGGTGGCACAGGTTACAATAGTACAAGATAAGCGGCTGTCGCAGTTTTCTTGGTTGGGTATAGTACGTATTTGTTGTTGGATGAAACGGGGACGTCCAGTGAAAGATCTCGATCGAGGAAAAATGTAATATACGCGGAAAAAGAGTTGGTGGTTAGCACGAACAGTGTCTGAAAGGATGGCCAGACTCAGCAGGTTACTGTAAGAAAGACGTGACAGGCTCTTAAGATGGGTGATTTGGCAGTAATAATGACAGATGTGACACTTTCGCGTAATGGACGCAATTTCTGTTGCAGTTACTGAACTAGGACATATGACATAAAGATTTCAATGAAATAGAAAACATATCCGCCGATAAACAAAGAAAGAAAGATAAGACAAGAAAAGAACAACAACAAAATAAAAGTAAGAACAAAAGTAAGCGGTAAGGTGCACCCTTTTTCTGTCTATGGAACATTTTCCTGGAATTCCATGATCTACCCCCATCATGAAAACCTACGAATAGCCTGTCTTGTGTTTCAATTTTCTCAGCATCACTTTTTCGACTGTTGGCTATTTTATCAGGGTGGTTCACGTTTTTCAAGAATTAACCCGCATTCGGTGTCGCGAGCGTGTGGACTTTCTCCAGTAAGCACGTGCAAAGGCTGAAACACAGCATCGAGAAAGCGAAGCACAATGTTGACGTCACCCACCGTGTGCCTCCTGCATGCCCTCGATTTCCTGTTTCCACCAACCTCGTGCATGCTTGTGTCTGAAACTAGGCCAGTGAGGCAAACAAAATCCTCGCACACAATGCAGGCATCGAGAGACCGTCTACGATGTGGCTGCTTTCCCGTATTCGTGTTTGTTTTTGTTGTTGTTGTTTTTTTACCTGACGCTGGAAGTGCCAAAACAACATCAGATCACGTCCCCGAGAGCCAGCGAGATGCCGTAGCTATCAGCGTTCCCATGTGGCCAACCTTGTCATTTTAACGGGGCGGTTTTTGTTTTGTTTTGTTTTTTGAGAAAAAGCGTTGACATGAGATCGGATTAGAGTGTGCAAGAAACTCAAATCATCCTTTGAAACATGCATAACCCGGAACGAACCTGTGCCCCACAGGCTAATCTTTCATTGCCTCCCACACATGCTTTCATGAATCAATAGCTAGTTAGCATGTTAGGAAGACCCTGGGAATCTCCGAGAGGGAAGAAACTGCAAATCAGGGATAAAAGCACCTGACATGTCAACGCCTCGACTAACGTAATCACACCGTCCATGTCCCGAATACGCGTAACCAAATTCCCAGCGGAAACGTTGATTTGTAACTCCAGCAGCACCTCAGAGAGGAGAGTGAAACAAGGGACTTCGGGCAGTCACGCAATCGGAAGCTGAAAACTTCCCCTGAACCGCCAAGACACGGGGCTGGACAAAAATAAAGATGTGGGGCGGACAGCCAAGGGATTACGACGTCATTAATGTTCACGTGTCTCCGCATTTGTATGCGATAGGGGCAGGATACGGGATGAAGTTACTCAGCACTCTACGCTCACTCTCCATCATCCCCTTTTTGTCGGACGACTGCAGAGATATGCTAACGTTACAGGCGTGCGAGCTGTTTTGTGGGATCGTCCATCAGTCTCGGTACATTGGACACGGGGAATGGATTCACCCTCTAATCCCCCTCCCCCACCCCGCCCCCCACCAAACCGCAGTACATGTATCTGAATGATAACTAGCAAATGCAACGTAAGGTAAGGCACACAACTTCTCTTTGAGAGTGGTGTTAAAAATGTTCCTTGACAAACAAACAAACAATGAATAATAATGTGAAAACAGAAGGCATATTCCGGACAACAGGCTCTTTCGATTTTTTCTTTTTTAAAAATCAGTTCAGATCTGCAAACAGGAATGTGACAGACTCACGAACTTGGTCCATCCACACCAAATAGTAGGCCACTATGACCTTCTTTTTCTATTTTTATTTTAAAAAACGCAATCTGGTTTGAAAACTGACAAAACGATCAAATTTCTAGTTTCTACTGCCAGTGTGCACACGGATTCCTTCAGTTTTATTCCCTCAGTAAAAAAAAAAAAAAATCATGCTGGTGTTGAAAGCTGGGAAAAGTGTGTAATGTGTCCCATGCCCGAAGGTATTCCTTTGGAAACGGTGTCTCTGTAAAATGTAAACCCTGGATATTAGTATCCATAAACTCCCTATGTCACCAGCACCACTGAAAGAAACGTCACAAAGACAAAGACTGAAATCACACGGGAGTGAGTTTAGTCCGAACAAACAGCGAACATGGTGTCCGGGTTTCTTGTGTGACATGCGGCTACAACGAACCTTTTCGAACAAAAAAAAATGTCTCCCGTGTGTCATGAGCCTAAGTCCCCACGCACTCGCCCGAAGTCCGGCATTTGGACCTACTCGCTATCTCACCCATCTTCCTCCCAGTGCCACAAGTGGTCCGGGGGGAAAATGGACGACGTACGTGCGCTCAGTGGCTGATTTGCATACGGAAGTTGCTGCTGGTGTTGAAGATTCTGTCGGCGACTGTCCCGCCAGCCACAAGTCACCCTGTCCACGGCGAGATGGCCAATCTTCTGACCACCCGCTCGCTACTGATTAGATTCCGCCTCTCCGTCTGTGTCATGTGTCCATTTTGTGGGCGATCTGTACTTCCAGTACTCGTAGACGGGTAAGGAACCGGTAGCAGACAGAACGTTTGTGTGGTTGATTGTTTTTTGTAATTTTATTTTTTAAAGGCAGTCAGTGACTCGTCTGTGTAATCAGTTTTACGATATCGGTTCTAGTCCCATGTGATGCGTCAATTATGTGGGTTAAGTGGCTCTCTCCGTACTTGATCTTGGGAGATGGTATTTAGGATCTAGCATTTAGTAGGAGGATGTTTGGATGTCGGCTGTTATTTTCACATCAAAATGATGATTTTCACATCAAAATGATGATATTCATGTGATGTTAGTTTGGATGAGAACAGGTAAAATGGTGTCGATCAATGCACCGTAGTGGAGTGCTGCCAAAAAAAAATCCTCAAATAAAACAAAACAAAACAAAACAAAAACAACAACAAAGAAAGCAGCAGCAACAACAACAAACAAACGAACAAACAAACAAATAGAATAGCAACTGTTCTCCAAAAGGGGCTACGAGGCACATCCCCAAATCCACATTTTACTGAAAATTCTCCACCATACGCACTACATACACCAAACAGTGACTGGCTAGATAATGCACATATCCTGCCTTGGACAATGCTAGCGAAGACCTGAACAGATGCTGGACTAGGAATCCTTGGCACACCCGTTTACCACAACCGCAAGAACATTACAGTGGAACGGTCGATCTGTAGGGCAGGATGTGGATATTGAACTCGCCATGCTCGCCAGTTCCCCTGGTCAGCCGGCCACGGAGAGAAATATTGAGACCTGTCCTGAGCCGCACGACTCCCACACCATAAGAACCAACCAGTCACTAGACGGCCACAGAAATAGTAGAGCTACTGTACAAATGTTACTCTGTGGTGCCGACCCAAGGCTTCAGTTAGTTAGTGAATGGATAGAAGACAATTAATGAGCAGGTCACAAGGAGATTTGGCGTTTTGTCGCGTTTTTGTTTTTTATTGTTGGTGTTTTTGTATTTTTTTCAGCAGCAGTAGCATTTTCTGCGTCATCCATTCACGTGAATGTGCCAAAAGCTCTGCTTAAACAAAACGTCCTTGCTTCGGTGGAGGTCAGAATACAGTACAAGTGGCTGAGCGCTGGACTGAGAACCAACGGGTTCCGGTTACTGTTAGGTTAAAGTTTCAGCAGATCCTTCCCCGGTGCCGCCGACTTCATCATTCCGGTCGGCAAAAGACGTTAAACCTCCAGATATGCGCTATGCAAACTTCTCAACATCAATACAACGATATTATGGTAATAAGGTAATGCATTTAGCGCGAACGCGGGGAGCCGCGATAGCCGAGCGTTGGGCCTTCAAAGCTGGTGAGTTCGAATCACGGCTGGAGCCAAATATTTGTGCTGTTGGTTTGTTTATTTGGGTTTTTTTTTTTTTTGGGTTGTTTTCCCCCCGTTTCCCAGTCTTGGATATCACCCATACAAGACCTGGTGGAAAAGGACGTTAAACTCCAGAACACTCACCCACCCATGGTTGCTCTATTCTCTAAAGAATGGTTTCATTTCCTGGAATGAAGATACCGGGTAAATTCAGCGGACTGTGCCTGTGCTATTGATGTTCCTGCATGGGGCTTGCTGTGGTCTGCTCCAGCTCATGGAAACCCGCGGGCTTTTTTGTTCCGTGGTCTGTTACAGATGTCTTACCCCGCGACGGTGCCCTGAGGTTTGAAAAACGCAAAACAGACCACTGAACATGCAGCACGTCTGCCGGCATTAAAAACGTTTATTGATATAATACAAGACCAGACAAGACAATTTGAAGCTAGACAGGGCAAGCTATGCAATACCAGACAAGACAAAAGTAACTACACCAGACAGCCATGACAAAAGAAGACAGGACAAAATAAGACAGAAGAATACACAGAAAAATAAAAGAAATAAGAGAAACATATACGTTGGGGGGAAGACTGGGGGAGGGGAAAAAAGTTGCATAAAATTTAAAAAAAAAACAAAACCCAACCAACCAACCAACCAACCAACCAACCAACCAACCAAACAAGCAAGCAAAAAACCCAAAATAATCAATACATTTTACATCACACAAGAAGATAAAACGCACAAAACAAAACAAGACCAGAATAGGACGACGGAGCAGTATGCCAGCGTCACCCACTGTCGAACATAATGCCCACTGATTTTTTATTTATTTATTTATTTATTTATTTTTTTTTTTTTGGGGGGGGGGGGTATAGGGGTGGGGGGAGAGGGGGGAGGTGGGGGAGAGAAAGAGAGAGAGAGAGAGAGAGAGAGAGAGAGAGAGAGAGATGCTGCTGCATAACTTCTTTCTAACATCTTCCTGTCGCCGGGCTACATTTCACTGCCGCTTAATTGCCAATATCTAAGGCAAATGATGATTATACATGTCAGCGTCTGCGCGAGTCTGCCGTTACTTCACCACTTGCCCGAGACATCGTTTACTTATGCAAATGATATTGCGTGATTGTGACACACCCGCGTATAGTTCAGCCTCTTTATAGAAACTCTGGAACTCATCAGCAACCATTCCTATGTGCCGCACACGCAATAGCAAAAATTAAATAAGTATGAAGACGACACAATTTTGTTACAGAAGCAGTCCCCAGTAGATGGTAGAAACATTTGTCAACGAATGCGACCGCAGTGTTTCCTTTGTGAGCATGATGAACACTATGGCAGACTTGAATTCTGACTTTTGAAGATTTGCAAGAAGTGTATGGCTAGTGGGTGGTATATTTTAAGACGTTACTTTATCGTATGGCAGTTTAAGACATATCCACCTATGGTCACCCCCTCCCCCTCCCCCCCCCCCACACACACACTGTCAAAAGAGGGTAAAAAGTTCCCTACGTGCTGACCCAAATGACGCTGTCACCGACGTCGGAATTGGATTGCCTTTCATTTCAGGCCAATCAGCGCCCAGACTGGATGTCACATGACAGCGTCCCCTTGACCCGGTGACGGGTGGGAGGCGGAGTGATTACATTCCTACCAGACGACGTGGAGGACGATCCCCTTTTACAGGGAGGGATAGAAAAAGTTATAGAACTGACGTCACTGTACCTTCTTGTCGCTCAGTCACAGACATTTCATTCCATGCCCAAGGGAACTATTTTTCGAGCTCCTGTATCAGTTGCTAATTTTGTGTTACCGAGGCTGCTCAAAGATTCGGTGCTTGACCTTTGAGTTTCTTTGCACAAGTATGTAGAGTAAAGCTGGCGAAATGGGGACTGGCGATTGGTGGTTTGGCAGGTAAGTACAAATACACGCGCCAAATTACGCGAGAAACGCCAGCTGTAACGCCAACAAGGTAGCAATGTCCGGTATAGCCCTCTTGAAGAACTCGACTGTGGACGCCGGCAAACCAAAGATACGGGCAAACTGAAATTCTCTGGTGGGTGGGGAGGGGAACAAATAAATTTATGCTGCCTTGCATTTTCCACGCTCAGACAACTGAGATAGCCTGACATTCTCATCCCCGAACACCTCCCCTCTTGGGCATGCTGTTTTGTGAAAATAAAAACTAGTTCGGCGTTTGAAGTGTATACTGAAGGATTCAGACACTACTGACAAGAAGAGTCCCCCCTTCCGTATCCTGGTCCCTGTAGGAATAATACAAACACGGCAGTATGGCAGTCGTGCCGATTCTGAGAAAAAGAAGAGGCACAGCCGTATAAAAGAGAAAAAGGAAAAAAAACTGTCTGATGTAGGATAACATCCGAAGTACTCAACCACAAACATGCGCCCTAGAGAGCTTTCATCTTACTAATCTTTACCAGGGACCACGTCCCTCGATCACGGACAAATCACTGTCTATTATCGGAAAAGAGTTTCCGCTGCCAAACACTGTTAGCTCCAGCACAAAGTTGATGTCGACGAACAAAGGCCCAGGCTGATGATCTAGCCTCCCTCGGCCCATGAACCCGGTCCGGTCAGGTCACCCACCACCACGCAGGCATTGATACCACGATCTTTGGCTCCGTACAGTACAATTTATCCCACCACTCGCCTAGTTTTCCCACACGGTGCAGTCAGGCGGTTAACCGACGGGACCATGATTATTCTCTCTAGCGATGGCTTGGACAAGGAATGATATTATCTGTGGCCTTCAGTGATTGAAAATGAGGAGGGTACACTTGCAAGCAAATCAGTTCCTTGTAGGTATCAGGATGTGAAATGTCCATTAAAATTGTTATTGTCCTAATTCTGTGACATACAGAATACATTTTCCCATACATATTTCATTTCAATATTAAATCATTTAACTGCAATAGATGAATTAGTCTTCTGTTAAAAAAAAAAAAAAACTGGACATGTATGCTACACGCACTTGTATTATATTCCCCATATGTGTTCTGCAAGAGACCGGAAGTGAGGACAGCCAAGCGGGGAGAACGCTTCCCAGTTTGTCAATCATCGAGTCAAGAGTCTGAAGCAAGAATATGTGCTGGCTGTTTCCTTAGTGTCCCGTCATTTGCATGGCGGACAAGGACGTTGAAATCGTGAACAGTCAATCTGCTACAGAGTCTGAGGTAAATGCCTCCATAACAGGGCGGGTGTTTGGGGGTTTAACGTCCGTTTCCACCATGTATGGGTGACATCAAAGACTTGGTAACGAGAAAAAGGCCAGCACAATATTTGGCCCCAGCTGGGATTCGATCTCACGCTCAGTGCCGATGACGTCTTTGAAGTAAGTATCGCTGTCTTTGCATTTTTCAGTTTGTCCCCTAAAAAAGGCTTCTGCACTTAACTGTACTTTGATTTTAGCTAAAAGGCCGAGAAGCTCCGAAACGTTGGGATTTTTTTTTGTCTGACATGTCCCAAGTGCGTTTTGAGCCTTTTGGCATTCTGATCAATTTCCAGCATTTTTTTTCAGTGCTAGAGACCGCTCGATGGAAAGAAGCAGTAATAAACACATTCGCGTGAAAGTAGGTTAAGGGTCTGTGAGGTCAGAGGGTGCGCGGACGAGTTTTTGCCTCATTGACACCAGGATAATCCAGCCTGGCTCAACTCTGTTACTGTGAAAAGCTTGCTTGATCAGACCCACGGTGTTTTTCACCCCAAAGAAAATGGAAGGGGATTTACCAGGATTCACTGCTGACTGTATCAGACGTCCTGGGCATATGATGCGCGCTCTCTCTCTCTCTCTTCTTCTTTTTTTTTTTTTTCATTCCGTTGTGTTTACCTTGCTCTAGTTCTGGTTTTGTTTGTTTGTTTTTTTGTGGGTTTTTTGTTTGTTTTTTTAAACAGTACTGTTGTAATCTAAATATTGTTATCACTTAAGCTGAACAATCATACAGAGAGAAATCGATGTGAACAGTTTCGTTGAAAGCGAATAGTCACACGGAGAGTTTGTCAATTAGATCAACATTTCGGAAGCTTTAAAAATTGGGACTGACTAAATAAGGTTATCGAACATAACTATACCGTCATTGTGCGTCTCTCTCACAAGGGATATTTGAACGTGTTCTTTTTGAACGTGTTCCTCAGACATTTCTGTATAACTGTACGGATGGTCTTTCGGGCATCAGAATTTAAAGGATACACATTTATCTTTGTAATTGTGATTTAGAAAACAGCCGAAAATACGTCGAGTAAAAATGACTTGATCTTACCTGCCCTACCCAATGCAACTCACAGTCTTACTGAATCGGAATGTCGGCAGTTGCTGCAATATTAAACGCCTTTGGAAAACCCGCCGTATCTGCACTGGCTCAACTGGGTACAGCAAAAGGAGAATCAAGGGAGACAAGAAGAGACTCGGGAGGCAATCACCAGCTCCGCAATGGCCATCAACTTCCTAGATTCGACGACTATTGCGTGGCAAGTCAGTGGAAGTTACTGCTGAAGGTACAGAGTGAGACAAATTGTGTTCCTGGACTTAGTGAGCAGACTAATTTTATCGCCTGGGTTTTTCCCGGTTTCATTTCTTATCGCCGAGGCTGTAATGGCCTTTGCGGCCGATTTACGTGTGACAAAACAGAGAAAACGACCTCTGGGATGGCTTCCCGTCAGTGGAAACAAAGACCTGCGTGTGTCATTATCTGTACACCTCTATTTCATTCTACCCGCACTACGACGAAAGTCGTAACAGCTTGTTTACATTTCACCTCCCTTTCCAACATGTCTGCTGTCATGGTTTCCCCGCAGAAGGTGATGCCAAAGTAAAAGTACAACACCTGAGCAATACCTTCTGTAAATATAAAATTATTTGGCCCATATGGTGCAATGCCACTACAGGGTACAGGCAGATGGTGCCAGATGTATGATGCTAGAGAGATTGGTGAAAATAGCTACGACCTTATAATAATAATAATAGAATATATATATATATATATATATATATATATATATATATATATATATATATATATAGGGGAAGTAAATAAAGCTGAGAGCGCTCCCTAGATCTAGGAGGTGTGTGCTTTGTATGCCATTGGACAAGTCCGCCTTGCCCTATATTGGCTACAAGCCACAATGGGAGGTGGGGGGGGGGGGAGACCTACCATCCTACCGCTGAAACGTCTAACAGATCTAAGGGTATCTCACCATTCATAGTGCCCCCATTCCCCTCACTATGAATGGTGAGATACCCTTAGATCTGTTAGACGTTTCAGCGGTAGGATGGTAGGTCTCCCCCCCCCCCACCTCCCATTGTGGCTTGTAGCCAATATAGGGCAAGGCGGACTTGTCCAATGGCATACAAAGCACACACCTCCTAGATCTAGGGAGCGCTCTCAGCTTTACTACTTCCCCTATATATATATATATATATATATATACGCCTAACCTTATCTAAGCTCTAGGCGCTTTACATAAAATACATATTTACATTAGGCCTAAAAACACAAAAAGACAGATAAAACAAAGACAGGTAAAACTGACAAAACAGATAAAAACTAATAAAAACTCATATCCACACACACACACACACACACACACACACACGTTCGCTGCGCACACACGCACTCACACCAGCAGAACGACAACATGGCACGGCTATGAGATGGTGAAGAGATGGGTTTTCAGTCGGGACTTGAAGGTTTCCTTGTTTGAACTGTTGGCGCAGATAAACCCTTCTTGCATTGGTTCAGGTACGGTATACATGTATGCATTCCTATAACGTTTGAGTTCAAAGAAATGTTGCAGTTGGTGAGGCCTACCTGGCACAGATGAATAGCGCGTGAGTAGTAAACACTGACAATCGACATTTTGATATTCATTTCATAATCGTAATTGACTGATTTCAGAGCAGAGTACTGGAACAACATCAAAATCACGCTTTGCAGTCAGCACTGATACCTTCAGTATGGAAGCACACCAACTCACAGCACTACAGCTGCTGTACTATCTTAGGGAGGGAAGGGATGAAAGGTAGAGGGCAGAGGAAAAGCGGAGAGGAGACGGAAAGGGACGGGGGGGGGGGGGGGGGTATGGCTGTGGGTCACAGGTCCAAAGTCATTTCATGTAATTTCAGCCACATCCTCAGCCATACATTCAGCCCCTCGCTGGACCCGCTGTCCCGGCAGCTCTGGGGCAGTGGACAGCGATTAAGGCCAGGAGAAGCCAGGGCTGCTGGTGACAAGAGTCACTCAGAGAGGCCTGATTGCCCATCGTCGGCGTTGTGGCTGCTGTAATTGTAACGGCTTTATAGTAAATGAGCTTCTAATATACACCCACAATGGATGGGCGCTGTAGCAGGGCCCTGTTCAGTTTGGGTAGAAAATGTGAAAATAAAATACTTCGCTGCATCTTCTGATGGCTTTCTCTCGTTCTGGAAATGCTGATCACACAACAACAACAAAACTGTGAGAGCGCTGAAGGTCAGAAAACCAGAACACGTTTATAGGCCAAGAGCAAAACAAAATAAAACACTGGCATGTGGGGATGGGGGGGGGGGGGGGGTCAGTTAAGGCGGAGGAGGAGTGATCGGCTATAAAGGTGTTTTGAGACTTTCTTTTTCTTCTTCTTGATAACTTTAATGCTGTAGGAAGTGAACAGCACCCCTCATTTTCTCCATACTCGGTCCCAGTGTCGCCTGTCCGGTGCAATTTCACGTCACTAAAGCGCGCTATTTTCACCAATCTCGTCCTCAAATTGGTCATCAGACCCTGCCAAGCTCGCGCCAACATCTCTCCAGATGTTGTTCACTGGCTTCTTTCGCCCACGGCTCAGTTGGCGCCCTTTTCGTGAAGAGTGAAACTGTGGGGTGTAAATTACTACTCCAGAACAAGCAAGAAGGTTAAGCGGGGGGATCGAGTACACTGACTGTAAGACAAAGTTTGAAACTGTGAAAGCACTGTTAGTTAGAAACATCCACCTCACCCGGTTTTGTTGTTGTTTTTAATTTTATTGTATTGTTCTGTTTTAGAGGGGTTGAGTTTTTTGTTGTTGTTTGTTCGTTATTGCTGTTTAATTATGGGTTTGCTGTTGTTGCTTTTTAACCTGTCCCTAATGGAAATCAAGTAAAATGGCAATTTGCACTCCTGATCGTTTTTTTTTTTTTTTTTTGTCCTCCTCACTAAACAGACCTAGAACCAGGATCTATCACCCTTCGGCTTGATTTACTTCAGATATTAATATTGCGCTGTATTTATCTGGTTTTCAGTCTCCAGAATGTTGTCCAGCTTCATGTGCAATGCAATACTCGCTGCACGACACACGTGGAATGGGGAACACGTGGTTAATCAAACGGATGATCAGTTACATTTGCAGACCGTGGCATGAATACGCGTAACGCGTAGCTGTCGCTTGTAATTTTTGCATGTGCAATTTGTACGCGTGCAATATCGCTTGCAGTACGGAAAGGTGAAGGGTCAAAATAAGATTTTTTTTTTTTTTAATCGGTTCGTAAGCGAACTGAACTGAAAGCAAGGTGTCTTGCAATAGAAAATCGAGCCGGAAGTGTGCAATCAAGTGTTGAAACAGAAAACCAAGCGTTCTTTCATGCGGACACCCATAGCAGCCTTACACGAATTTTTATCGTCAGCCATTAAATTTGACGGCCAATGAACCTGCCACGAGATGCACTTTAAGCTAGTCCTGGGTGAAGGGTGAACGTGATGGAACGAGCAGTCTCTGGGATATGCAGCATTCGCCATGTTTCCGGCAGACTCTTGTCAGTTTCGCACGTGATCAGAGCCAGTACGATGGCCGACGAAAACGGCCCGCTAGCCGGATAGGACCCGACCGACGGTGGGCGTTTGAGGGATTAACGTCCTTTTCTACCACGTATGGGTGATGATCAAAGACGGGACCAGAAAACGACCAGCACAAATATTTGGCCCCAGCCGGGATTCGAACTCGCGACCCGAGCACTAAGGACCCGACCGAGATAACTCACAGGGCGAGTTTGTGTGAATAGTTCTTGATTTTCGAATTTGGAGGGTTGATCCGATGGAACGTGTCTTGCAACATTGTCTACCGTTTATATTCGCTTTTGCCCTGTGATAATTATCTCTGGTGGAAGAGGGGAGAGGGAGGGGGCTAATCGCGTAAGACCCTTTCCGTCAGCCCGACACCGATGACCTATCCTCGTACTGCCAACTCTACATCGTATTGCGCCGAGCATGTTTATTCACCGCATGTTTGCACATCGCCATCAGCTCTGCGGGCGATAGAGCCTTGATGTAATGGTTTTGAGAGTCGACCAACGACAGAATAATCCCCGCTAAATTTTCTTAGACAGCTCCGATCTCGTGCGAGCTGTTTCACTCAACTACCAGGGGGTATTTAATTTTGACGCCGCATCACGGTTTCGTCTGGTACTAGCCTTGTATAATTTATATACTCTTACCGGTGTCTTCCTGTCGCAAGTATTTGTACCCTCATTTCGTTAAAGTGCCTTCCAAGCGCCAAGGGTTTTGGAAGCACTTTCCCCCCAAGACCGTTCTCACATTTGACAGTTAACCCCCCCCCCCCCCTCCCCCTCGGTTTCTTGTGCGCGTGCAAGTCCTCCAGGCGTTCGGTTGTTACATGGTCAAATTAAACATCTTCATTATTTTTCCCGTGTGTGCACTTTCAAAAAGATCCTAGCCATATTTCTCTGTGTGTGTGTGTGTGTGTGTGTGTCTGTATGTGTGTGTGTGAGAGAGAGAGACTGAGAGAGAGAGAGAGAGAGCATACATGCATATTTTGCATGTTGCTACACACAAACAGTCAAAACCACACAGCCAATCGAGTAACAACAAAAATCAAGAAACATGCATCTTCTTTATCTTACTACAAAAAATGATGCCTTTAAAACAAACAAAATCAACAAAGGTTTATAACCAACATCAATATCATGAGATTATGAACAACAATGAAGAGGCTTGGTTTTTGTCAGCATCTCACACTCTTTCCCACCAAATTTTGTCCAAAGTCTATCACTTCTGTCAAAACTCAGTTCAGGGCTTACTACTAAAGCCTTAAACACATACACTTGTAAATCATTGTTTGTAATTCTTTCCTTTCTTTTGTTTCTTCTTCTTCTTCTTTGTTTCAAAATCTCGCATCTGCTTCTTCCGGTTTGCATCGTAGTCTGCAACGCAGAACGAATTTGGGGATTGATTCTCTGACATCTTTCAGGGTCCAAAGAATAAAAACACACAAAATCTGAAAATCAGAACACTCGGACGCTACAAGTGGAAAATGTATGAACCTCACATCCACACCACCATCCCCCATCTCCTATTGCATATTTTCACAGTCCCCCCCCCCCCTCCTTTAGCTGTATGTACATGTACTACAGTAACTACTTCCTTTTAAGGTGGTTTTCCTAAAAATTATTAGAATATATGGAAGGTCTAGTATGGGAAAGGAGAGAAGCAGGGAAAACAGAGAAGAAGGGAAAAAATAACTCTAAAAAGAAAACCAGGTTATCAAACACTGTAATATATTATATAAATATGTACATAATATCATAAACTGGTAAAACAGAAGTTATTACTGGTAAAGAGCTAAATACAAGCGTGAACTCTCAGCCCTTTCCACTCCCCCCCCCCCCCCCCTTCAAAAAAAAAAAAAAAGAAGAATGTATATAATATTTTTTTTTTTATCTAACTTTTTAAGTTCTAACCTGCTGGCTGAAAAGTGGCAGGTACCAGGCCAAGGCGCCAGTGGAGGGGCAGTATGAGGGTGGGGTCAACAGGCACCCAGGGGACAGTCTTGTCTCTCCGCTCTGTCATGCTGAAGCCCATGTGGTGAAAGTGCAGGTCATAGCCACCTCTGTGGGATACAAAATACAAACTGAAGCAAGACCTGGAGTGTGTGTGTGTGTGTGTGTGTGGTGTGTGTGTGTGTGCGTGCGCATGTATGTGTGCGCGCATGACATTATTGTGTGTGTGTGCGCGTGTGTGTGTGTGTGTGTGTGTGTGTGTGCGTGCGCATGTGTGTGTGTGTGTGCGTGCGCATGTGTGTGTGCGTGCGCATGTATGTGTGCGCGTGTGTGTGTGTGTGTGTGTGGTGTGTGTGTGTGTGCACACATCTGCAAACAATGGCAAATATCCACCACTCAATCTTTGGACAGTGTTCACCTGTTCCCAACTAACCTTTTGTTTTGTGTAGCTGCCCGAAGCTGTATGTGATCTGCAGCTGCCTCGTGGGACAGAAGATAGCTTCCAACAGGCAGCCTGTATATAAAACACCAATGGGACTATGTAGGTTGGCTGCACAGGATACAAGTACAACACTGCTGTACAAAATACACTACTAAAATAACAAGTAAGCGCTAGCACTCCGTCTGCCTACGAGAACTGACTTTTAGCATTCTTTTGCCACATCAAAAAAATAAAATAAAAAATTCTGAAAAACTGAAAGGACACCTGTAAAGCCGAGAAGACCAGATGGAACATGTTGAAGGATGAGATTGATGAAAGACAGTGCATTAGACTGTGATTATTATGCTACTTGTGATATGCTGTCAGCAGAATCTTCTGTCAGTAACTGTCTCTATTAGTATGTGAAGAATACAAGAACAACAGCAATGTGTGCATATATGTACCCCACTCACTCTGTTAGCTTGGTGAAGATGTTCTTCAGCAATGTGAAAGCAGCAGGGACACTGAAAAAAAGGAAAGAAAAATCAATCAATATAATTACAGGTACGGATACATATCTCTTTGTCAAATCAAAATGAACCCAATGACTAAAGAAATCTGTCTTGTCGTTTCATTCATTCTCACTTTGCACATGTATACATTCCTGTCTCATACATACACAAGCTGGGAAACTGCTGAAGAAAAAAAAAGACTGAAACCTAGACTGGGGTGCAGAGACAGCACCCTGCTGGAAGGGGGGGGGGGGGAACACAGGGGCAATACCCCACTTAACAAATTTCGGCATTTTAAAGGCATTTAGTAGCCTCTCCTGGCACCCAAAAATAAATACATGTACTGCCTTGATACTGACATACAAGTCTTCCAAAATGAAGTTAGATTGTCTCATATGACATTACATGTATCATGATAGTGTCTGCACACCTTTTTCCTCCTTCCTTTTCTGTGGCTGAAACTGACATTTTTTTGGCTGAAAGAATAGGAAATTTGGCTGAAAACTGCCAAATGACTGAAAATTCCCCAGCCTGATAGAACGCTTAACCCTTTCTACACTGACGCTACCATCATACGTCTAACACTAGCTGCCTGGATCCCACGGTGAGACTGCACTGTGTGGGCCAAGTTATTTTATATAGAAACTGGAGGTGTTGCTTAGATGTACATGTACTTCACTTTGACATCACCCCCGGCGGGTTGCCAAGGAAACCTACCAGCAGACATTTCGGAAAGGGAGGTGAAATGTAAACAAACTGTTATGACTATAGTCATAGCTTGTGCAGAATAAGTTTGAAAGCAATCAATCTCCAAGACCTGGCACAAGCACATCACCACCTACTACACAACAGTCAGTACTGAATGAATCCTAGTTTGTATAATCTCATCAAACATGACATACGTATGCCACCATGATGAAGGTAGACTCACCTGAAGCTGAGAGTGGGTTGCAGTATCTGGTTCAACTGAAGTTCTTCCAGATATGCAATCTCATGGTTTCCCATGTTGACACGTACTGCAACACACACACACACACACAATCTCATGTGGAACAACAAACAGCAACAACAACAACAACAACAAAAATCATAAAAAAATCAATTCAGCAATAGCTGGTGACAATAAAGTTTTCTAGCACGATAGCCATTTTATTTAATTGGTTTTTTTTTTTACCACTGTATTTAAATACATATAAGCATATCACTATCTGAAGCAAAACTGACAATAGTATGTTGAGTAATATAACAAATAACTATCACAACCACATCTTATGTTCGTGCACAAACCTCAAGAAACAATTTCCACAGATTTTTTAAGCTTTTATCTTTGTTTTGTTTAATTAAATGATAATGTACACAGTCACACACTTACCTCTGATCAGGGAGGAGTTGGGTCGAAGGAGACAACCAAGCCACGCCCGAACTGATTCGTTGAGAGTTGTCTGCTCCAGACCATGAGGCAGTTGGCGTTCCGGTTTGGCGATGAGGTAAACTGGTTTCTGCTGCAGAATTACCAGAATTTATGTGCACTCTGCAAATCACCTTTTGAAAAGTGTAAATGACGAAAATAGCTGACCCCAGAACAGCTGAAATGTTAGTCTATCAAACTGGACATTCAGTCTGACATAGCCTGTCATCATATGTATAATACTATATACCATCTATTCCTTAGTCTTAGCTTCCTGACATGTTTAAACTGTAAGTACATATTAGCCACAGGCCCACACCAATGTCAATGATGCAATCGAGTGCATAAGACACAGGTTTCCAATAAGACAAAGATAATTATAACATGGAAATTATCAAGGCCACTTTTTGCTTGGAAAGTAGAGCAGTCACTGCTATGCAGTACACATCATATAGTTATAGATCTGCAAGAAATTGCACAAATTATATACAGCCCATGTCTGAGAATAACTGCACATTGTACAATACCTGCTGCCGAAAATCGCGCACAAAGCCGTGGTTGGAGCAGCGGAGCAGCACGGAGATGCCAGCAAGGTCCCACAGATTGTAGCTCACACTCTCTCCGGCCTGAGCTGGCTGTCGATAATCCTCAGCTTTTTCTGGGTCAAAAACATCTAAATGTCTAGAGTCAGGCATGCTACTCCCAAAAAAGAGTTTTCACTGAAAATCTGGCGCAGCCAGATAATCGAGCCGGTGTAGCCGGCGAGTCTGTTAGGGGGGTCCGGGGGCATGCCCCCCCCCCCCCCCCCCCCGGAAAATTTTTGAAAAAATCGTTAAAATCTGTGCAATCTGGCGCATTCTGAGTACTTTTTCCAGGATAAAAAAAAAAGTTTTTCAAATTTTCATTTTCGCGGATTTCCACGAATTCACGGAAGAGTAGCATGCCTGAGAGTTAACGTCTCATGGTCCAAATAAAGGTGTGCCTTCAAATCCACACGATTTCACATGTACCATACCACTTCCCACTGTACGTCTGGATGTAAAAATAAGACAACTGGGATCCCTTTGTGGAATATAAACTGTGCACACAGATCGCTTCAAGTTTGCTTGATTGTAAGGCTGGGCACCCTTCTGTCAAAAGCGCAATGGGGGACTAACATCTTGCTCCAGTACATACAGTGTCCCATCATGAAAGACAACCCCAGTTTGCAACCTACCTTGTACTTTGAGCCTGGTGTTGTCCCTTGCTGGCAGCATTTCCTTCTGAAGTTGCAGGATAGAGTCAAGTGGTGTGGACTTACACTTGCTGCCAGCATGCCCACTAGCTGGGGACAAAGTATCAAACAGAGCTGTGATTACACATAGCCATACACATACTTCATAATGTCAAATAAAGTACTGACACTGGCTGTGAATTCATAACTCATAAATCGGTGTGCACCATCAAAGAAATTATCCATTACAGTGTATGTCATCACTGCAGCCCCCCCCCCCCCCCCCAAAAAAAAGAGGGAAATTCAAAAGCTGCAGTAATTTGTGTCTACTGTAGCCTGGAAACTTATTAGCATCTTCGAACAAGAACCTAACACTGCACAGAGTCCAACTTCAGTACATGTATGCTGCGTTTTGGCTGTTTAAAAAATTGCTTACAGTGCAGTCAGGTTTGTCACTTGTAGCTCCAAAGAGAAACACTGACTGCATAAACTCAGGCATTGTGAATATGAGTAGAACTAGAACACATTAAATTTATGCATGATAGTGGAGGTAACCTGTGTTTTTCTCTGCACTCAACACTGCGCCCTGATAATTTATTTTAAGTGTACAATCAATGTTTTAGGTGCAAATTGTAACAATGAAGCTCACAGGCAAAAGCTGATCATACGCGTCATCCCACAGTAAAATTTCAGTGCATTGGGCACCATGCACCTGCTAACATCTCATGACAAACCAGAAATGCTTACCAGTACTCTGTTTTCCCTTACTGAAGCCCGTCTCTGTTGCTGTCTGAGGAACTTTGTCCGCTGTTGCTGCTGACTTTTCCTGAGCTCCATCCCCAATTGTCTGACCAGTATAATTCTTTCTGTCTCCTCCTCTCAATTTCTTGGCAGGTGTAGGACTTTCATCATATTCCACAGTTGCTGTCTGTGTCCTGGGTTTCATCTCAACCCTTCTTGCACTGGCCTGAACACTCTCACAAACAGCATCAGCAGAGCTCTTGCTTGTACAGATTTCCTTTGATGATTTCAGCCTCAGCGAGGCTGACCGAGTTACCCTCCTGGTCGGCAATTCACTGCTCTTGTCAGCTGTTGGTTCAGTCACCTCTACTGCCATTTCCGCATCTGACTTACTTGAAGCAACGTTTCCTGATGCTTGTGAAGGCAGTGGAGCTCCACCCACACTGGGACCATTCTGTGGAGATGCATCATCGTCATCACTCCCCTGTGAGACTATGCAAAGGGCATCCTCATCTGAATCAGATGTTTGGTCTTCATCACACTTGAAAGAACTTCTCAGGCGGCGCTTAAGGGGTGTAGTAGTGGGATGAACTTGGACATGCTGTTGTGGGGCGGCAGTAGTATTGTTAGATGTCAGATTGCTTGACGTCTCCTCATTCAAAATGTCTGCTGGTGAATTGTCATGCTCCTCTGTCAAATTATGAGTGTCAGAATTTGTGCTTGCCCCTGTACCTCCTTCATCCACTGGTTCATCACACTGCATCTTCTCTGTATCGTCCTCAAGTTTGTCAGGTTTGGTTGTCTGAAGACTGACAACACTCTCTCCAGTTGTGGGTGAAGTTTGAGGCTGACTTTCCCTGTCTTGTAAACTTTTCTCTAGCTCAGCCGGCATCTCCAGCTTCAGACTCAAGGCTTTTTTAAAACTGCTGTGCTTGTCTGAACCGAATGTTTCTAGATCATCCATGGTGAACGAGGCACCAAAGGGATCATCGTCGTCATCGTTACTGACAGCAGATCCAAACCTTGAAGCATTCGTCTGCTGAGAAGTTTCTGTGCTGAGACCAGGCTTCACTTTGTCAGTGCCTTTCTGTGCGGTCTTTTTGCCTTGTTGCAGTGGCTGGCACATGGACGTTCTGAGCTCCTTCTGGAGATAATAAGTCTTCTTCTCAGAAGGGCTGAGTCCCTCAGGTAACAAGGGCTTGTCGAGGAAGACAACCTTGCCAAAGGCTGAAAGAGACACACACAAATTCATGATTACAGTACCAAATGGAAGAAAATCCAAAACTGCAACAATAATCTGTTACCTGTACTGATTCTGCTGCAATGTACAAACTCCCTTATATGCACTTCTAAAACATTTCAAATGCACTTCTATGAAAAATGTAAGTAACTTCCTTTTATGTGCTGTTGTTGTACATTTCACATTTACTGCTTCTGCTTTGGTACGTGGCATCAGGGGTTCCATAAACTCACCAGAACCTTCATGCTGCCTGATGATGACAGGGATGTCCCAGGCAAGACTGAAGTCAGGCGGGTGGTTGTTTAGCAGGAGAGAAATGACGTTGGCCGTGGTAACCACATGACATTTGTGCTTGGAAACTAGCACCTCGGCATTACTGTCTTTGCTGACAGGCTGCAATGAACAGAAATCTAAAATGTTTACATTACGCGTAAGTATTGACTAGACAAGGATGCAAGTGCAATAATAACCATATGGCACAATGTGACAAAAGACGTTTGAAAGGGACACTGATGCACTGTGCTCAAGTTCAGAAATATTAGTACAAAGCAGACAGTCATGTCATCAAAAAAGTAACAGCAAGCAAACTGAAGGCAATACACTCATAACTCATTAACCTTACAGAGAAGAACTGTATGTTTTTTCATTTGCCCGTTTCACTCTGTTTATCACCATGACTTATTTTTCTTTGATACTTGTGGAATTCATTGTGTTAGACAGGAAAAAATCATTCCACTTAGTGACATCCATCTAACAAAATATCACCAACCTCATGGTTCCACAGTGTGCTGTCTTGCCTGACAAGGGGCTGCGGTGGGAACCGTGCATTGACACCATCATATTCTTGCCGCACAAAATGCTTTATGTTCGGTTTCAGTTCTGGAACTGCCACCTTGGACTTTGTGCCCTGTGCAGTAGACATTACAAAACAAAAACATTTCATGTTAGCGAACGCCTTGCAGACGCTTAATTTCACTAACCTATACAGTTCACGTTAGTGTAAGACACAGAAGAAAACAACATTGTATCAAAGCAGAATGTTTAAGGATCCACACACAAGTATTTTGTTTTTCTTGTAAATCTAAAACAGTCTAACACTGTTCTGTTCATACAACAGCCACTTACTCTGGAAATGAAACCATACAATTGTAAAATCATCACTGGCAGATATATGTAGGGAGCTGAGGAAATACACAAGACTACTCACGTTCTTTCTGTCTAATGATCAGTGTTAGATTCCATGAAGAAAGCATGAGGTAAGGAGGTCGGATGAAGTCAAAGAAAAAGAAAATGTTGGTAGGGAAGAGCTAATGACAGGAAATTAAACTCAAGACTCCAGTGTCAGTTGGTGATATTAATGCACACATCTAGCATCACACAACTTCAAAACCAAAAAGACACACCACTTCAAGCAATGTCTGAACAAATATCAGCGGGGCAGGATTGGAGTCTGTTGGCATGACAACCATGGGTATCTGGCTGTGATTGGTGTAGTGTCGGGCGTAGGACTTCGCCCTTTTGCAGCAGCTTTCTTGTTTCTCCTGAGCAAATATGAAAAACAACTTAACAACTGATGCAGATTTACGTATTAATCCCTGTAAGATCAAGCATACTTATTAATTTTGAAACAGAGAATACTACTACTAATAATAATAACTGCACCACTTCAGGCGCTTTACCCCAATTATTTGGTTTAAAGCGCCCGAGCTAAACCCTACATGCACGCTAACATGAATCATATACATTTTCTCACACACTGGACATGAACACATAACAATCACGTGGGTGAAAAGGGCCAGCTGAGCAATTTAAGTTTTGGAAATTTCGAATTGCATTCATTTTTTTTATTTTTGTGGGCTGAACATTTCAAAAGCAGAGGGGGAGGAAACCAGAGCACTCGGAAAAAACCCACGGTCAGCCCAAATGAATGATGCCACACATACGAGAAAAAAGAATTCTTCGCCCTGCAGGGGATTTGAACCTGACCTCTCGCATTAGGGACGAAGTCTTAACCACTAGACCACCGACCGCCCCAAACAGAGTCAAGTATCAGGCTGAGGGGAAGGGGGAGGGTTTCCTGACTGATACACACACACACACACACCACAAAATCTGAAGAAACGACAAGGGATTACAGCTGGTAGGCCTACCATAGTGTACTTCTGTACATGCTGTGGAAGAAAAGTGTAGGAACGTGGGTTACTGTAAGCCATCCTCTTCAAGTGGGCTTGGAATTCTTCTTGCTCCTTTGCAACCATCTCTTGAAGTTTCTGCACACATGCACATGCCAAGAGGCATATAAAAGGAACTTGATTAGAATTTTGTTGTTGCTGTTTTTTTGTACAATTCTAACAACACTGACACTGACTTTCCGGTGAAGTTTCAGTATTACTCATGTGCTACATTAGCAATATTATTACAACACTTGGAATAATATTACAAAACTAGGTCTTTGGTGATACTGAGGAGTCAATAAATCATTATAAAACCACTTTCCCTGAATTTTAGCTCTTGCAAGTCTATATACTGGTGACAGTACCCCTATTACTATGTAATGTGTGTTATTTTCCTGTATCAACATCTGGTAAACCTCCCGAACGAACTGGAAAAAACGAACAAAACCGATTACTGGAAGTGGAAAAGAAAATCAAATGGTTGAATTCTTCCCCAGCCAAGGCTGGTGTGTGTGTGTGTGTGTGTGTGTGTGTGTGTGTGTGTGTGTGTGTGTGTGTGTGTGTGTGTGCACTTCACAATAAAGAAAAAGATGAAAACTGGCCCCAGAAGTGTAGTGGTTAGCCCTTCGGACCATGGACTGGGAGACTCGGATTCAAGTCCCAGCTGAGGCAAGTGGGATTTTTCCTACCTAGGTCAGCTCCTACCCAGAGCAGGTGTGCTTTGAGCCGAATGGGGAGGCTGTTGCCACACAGCCGAGGTTCACCCACTTCAAGGATGCGACTTTGGGGGTGCTACCCTTGATGTGGCACGTCTTATGGTGTGGATGATTACAGGGCCGGCACCGCAGGTGCCGTAGTTCCTGGGCCTGGCTAACGCCAGGATATTTATGACAGAAAGCATGGGATGTGGCCCTGTCCTGTGGTCCCAAACCAAACGGACCTCCATAGCATCATCTTACCATTATCCTCATCTCCATCATCATGCATAATAAAAATTGCCCCAGCTTTTGAGCCCTCTGTGGATTCCACCCATGACCTGGTAGGAACGCCACTGGAGCTGGGAAAAAAAAAGAGTTGGGGCAGCAAAAAAAAAAAAAAAAAAAGGAAAAGACCTACAATTACACATGTTTACAAACCTCAAACTCCATGATCTCTTTCAAATCTCTCTCAGATGGACATTGACAATAGCCACCAAGAAATCTCTGTGTATATTTCTTGAACAAATCGACGTAGCGTATTTGTTGTGCGTGTGAAAGTGATGACTTTCGCACTTCATGGCCAGGTCTGCAACACAGGTTGGAAATCAAACACACACACAAACCCAAAATGTCCTTCACCTATAGATACCAGTTTAAAATAAAAAATTTAGTACCGTACAGTTTGTGTACTACTGATGCAGCCTCTGTCTCCAATGCGCATACATATACAGCTTATATTATTACGTACATGTATATAGGTATGAAGACCTGTGTGCCTGTTGCCAGTTAGTAAAAACCACTAATTATTGTCCAGATCTAAAAGATGCTGCCAGTGACAGTGTTTTGGGTAAGGCGGAAATTAAAAGTGGTTTTCCAAAGACAACCAGCCTTTCCTCACTTCCCATATTACTTGAAAATGGAATCTGCAAGATAGATGCCTTTGAGAAGTCAGAGAAATATGTGCTTGCAGTCTGAAGTATGATTGTCACTTTCTGTACTCTCATTTGCAATTGCAGGCTAGTTATTAACATGACACACTAGGGTTTCTAGTGTGAATTGCACTGTACCTCTCAAACCTGAAGTTCTTTCCCCTACCAGCCCCTCTGCCCTTGTTCTGGCCATGTCTGACACCTGGCGGGTGCGCGCCACTAAGACTACCCCGTCCACCTGGATGCTGCTGTGGAGCTTGACTTGTTCCTCTTCCAGCAGGGTTGTGTGCAGCATTGAATGTCTGACTGGTGGGACCCAACTTTGACACTACCACAGGAGGTGGATGAGGTGTCTCAGAAGGAGAAGTACTCTGTTCCAGGCCGCTGGTGTCAATGGCATCAGCATCTCTTGAAGCTGAGTTAGTGCTGAAAGTGAGAAATTGATAAAAAGCATAAGAAGTGATCTACACATCTATATATGTCTCTTGCCTTTAACTTTGATTTTAATTTATAATAAATCTGTGTTATGCATATATATGAATCAAATGCACTGGCTACGCACAACAAACACATTACAAAAGGCTGTTTTACACCCACCGACTCCCCATCACCGCCCCCCCCCCTCCCTCTCTCTCTGACTCTCTCTCACACACACAGTGACACACACACACACACACACACACACACACACACGCGCGCGCGCGCGCGCGCACACACACACAAACACACTTCAGCATTTCAATGTGTGGGATAGCATTTTCAGACCCAGGCTGCAAGTCCTCGACGCTCGGCATCTCAGGCGCTGGGAATCCCAAGTCATCCAACAACTTCTCCACTGTCTCCTCTACAGATGGCTCTGGGCCCATAAACTGACGGAAAACCTCTTCTGTGAAGAAAGCTGTTTTTCCATTGATGGGTTCCTTCCTGGAAATGCACGTGAATAATTTGATTTACGAAAGAATCGCAGGAAGTATGGACCTAAAGAACAACAACCGAGAAAAGAAAGTCAGCGTTGGATCATAGGATGGCGGGAGCTGCTGACCACAAAACCAGATTCTTGGAACGGAATGGCTCTAGAAAACACGCAGATCACGGTGCACATTAAAAACGTCTTACCATTTTGTCGCATGGGCACCTTCCACGCTCTCTTCCATGAGTTTTCAGTTGTTGTTGTCTCGTGGTCCAACGTGCTCCTTTCGCTCTTGTTGACAACATCAATCTCCTGTGACAGAAAACTCACACAAGAAAGGTAACTCTGGGCAAAAGGACCTTGCGGGCTTGCAACTTGTTTTGCTTGAAACTTGACTGTCTCGCAGTCAAGACCTCGTGAATAGTGTTTTTGCCATAAACTGTTCATTTCTGATACCGAAACTTTTACAGTTTCAGATTTTTGTCAACAAACTCCGTTTTGGGAAGGAGCCCAGTCGTGTCGTCTGCTACGCTTCCGTCTTTGCTTCCGTGTTACTGTAAAAGAAAGGCTCATTGAACTTGAAGGTGCTCTCTCTCTCTCTCTCTCTCTCTCTCTCTCTCTCTCTGTGTGTGTTCTTACATCTTTGTTTCCTTTGCTTTGCTGCTGATGTGTAAGATACTTTGAATGGGCCTGACTGTAGGACAGATTGAGAACCATTTACGTACTGATAGGAAGAATGCAGGAATAGCAGGCACTTGCTAAAATTTTCTGGACCATCCCCTCATCCACTGTTAGAATTACATAATGCATATGTGAAAAAATCTTTCTCAGATGGCCAGCCTGTCTGATCAACTGAAGGCAGTGAAACTCCAAAATCATTGGAGCCAGTGAAGGATTACTCCAGCCCAAAGACTGCAGGGTTTATCTCTGATAAAGAGGTATACACATACTGACTAAATAGATAGATAAAAGCAAAGGGCAGTTTGATTTATGTCTGAGCTTGATAAACAATATCTGATTTTTGTCACATTTCCATTAGTAGATTTCCTGACAGGCACACAGACACATTTGCTGATCATGCTGATAACTTTAGTGTGATCAGTGTATTTCAGTTTTGCTCATTTCAAGTACTTTGTCTTTTATAAATGATATGATGTTGTGAGAGGAATAGAGCCTGAGGGCCTATATGATTGTGTGCAAGGTTCTTTAGTTACTCTGATAAAAAGTGAATTACATTTGCTGTAAAGCTCTTTATATTTTTAATAGTTAGTGTATCTTCACTTGTAATGTGAACTTAAGTTGCTGAATTTCCATTTCAGGTGACAGACTACCAGGAGAAGGTTCTGGAAGTCAACACTGAGAAATGGCTTAACATTATTCATGACCACACCTTCCCAACGCAGTATGCTCCCATGTACATCCAGGAGGCTGAATTGATCGTTGCGGTGTATGAGCGTTTGTACAAGAATCTTGATGCTCCTTCCATTGCAGGCATCAACTGGAGAGAGAAACTGAGCCCCGAGGAGAGTGAACTGGTTCGCAAGATGGAGTCAAGGCTACAGAATGTTATGGATGGATTTCTCAAGAGTGAATCAGACTATGTGTTTGTGAAGACCTCAAGTCGCAGTGCCAAAGATGCTCCAATGGCCCAGGAAAATTTTAAAGAGCTGTATGAGCAGTTCCTGTCAGAAGAGGCAGAGGATGTTAGAGGCACAGAGAACACCCAGATCACCTGCCTCCTGAAGGCAGCTTTCCGTGCCATGCGAGTGCGCAGTGCTGCCATGGTGATGGACATGGTGATGCGAAGTGAGAGGATCTACCAAGATATGCTGCTGGCCCTCGAGTTCAAGGAGAAATTCCACGAGAACTTTGTCGTGCGAGCCTTTGTTGACATTGATGTGGATATGGAGTTCCGTGGCTTTGTGTTTGCTGGATCCCTGGTGGCGCTGTCCCAGTACAACTACCTCATATATTCACCAAGGCTTGTAGAGCAGAAGGATGCATTGCAGGCAAAGATCCTGACGTTCTTTCATGACACCTTGAAACCAAAGCTGGACAGCAGCAATTTTGAGAAGGCATTCATCATAGACTTTGCTGTAGGCAGTAAAGGTATGGTTTATTTGCTGTTGTTGTTGTTTTTTCTTGGTTTTGTTGTTGGGGGTTTTATGTTTGGATTTTGTTTGGTTTCAGTTTTCTTTGTTTTGTTGGGGTTTTTTTATGGCTTTTTAATGGGGGTAGGGGGTGGGGTTTGTTTTGTTTGTGAACACTTTGACAGCAGTTATGTCTGTTGTTGTTGTTGTTGGTGGTGGTGGTGGTGGTGGTGGTGTGTGTGTGTGTGTGTGTGTGTGTGTGTGTGTGTGACACACAGATTATAATATTTGTGTATTTTGATGATACTGATATTATGAGCGAGGTACAAAAATTGTAAGACATGTACATGTGGAAATGCACAAAGGAAAGCACTATTACCCGTGGCGATGCCAACATGCACAGGCTCATTCAGTCTGCACATTTGTGTCATATCTGGTGGAATTTTGCTGGGAAAATACCAGGTATATGAAATAAATGTTTGTTTTTTTTAATTTTGACTTAAGATCATATGGTCTTAACCAGTAGTGCATTTTTTTTCCTCTGCGACAAAGCATAACGCTGTTTTGAATCAAACTCTACATTGCAGATGAGAAGTTGTGGGTGATTGAAATCAACCCTTTCCTGACAACAACAGACGCCGCTTTGTTCAGCTGGGAGCACGAGCGCCACCTGCTGGAAGGGAAGGAGGGTTTCCAGTTCCGCATCAACACCAGACCCAAACCTGGAGCCAGGACCATGCTGCCACACAGTATTAAAGCACTGCTGTCTGTGTGAGGGGAGGATGGTGCGACTGTGCTGAACGGTTTAGAATATTGGTGCCAAGGCCATGCTTCTGCACACTGTCAGAACACGACTGTCTGTGTGATTGGAGTAGTGTGACTCTTGTTGAATGGTTTGGAAAACAATGTACTAGTGTCAAGACAATGCTGCCACACAGTGTGGAAACAATGCCGTCTGTGTGAGATGAGGTGTGAGATGGTGTGCCTGTGACTGAATGGTTCATCGTCGTGCCGATGCGCAATATGTAACCTCAATGAGACAACCCAGCAATGCAATGCATCCTGAACATATAATTATTTTATCTCATATGTTACGTTTTTGTAATGTGTAGATCTGCTCTTTTAGGCTACCCATGAAATTAGTACTCTGATTTACTTTGTAACATTTCACTAGGTTTCACTTCGTGCTTTTTCATACATTGGTCCTGTAATCTGGAACGGCCTCCCCTCTCACATCCGTCATGCTCAGTCGTTAGCAGTCTTTAAGTCTCACCTTAAAACACATCTTTTCTCCATGCAGTAGCACCAACCCCCCCCCCCCCCCCCATGCCCCTCCCCTCCCTCTATCTCTGCATGCCACCAGCAAAAAAATGTGTGTGTGTGTGTGTGTGTTGTACGTTATATACGTTGTTTCTATGTTATGTGTAGTTTATGTACGCGCCCTGAGCTCTTGTGAGATGGGGCGCCACAAATACCCTTTATTATTATTATTATTATTATAACATTGACAGTGTGTGAGACTCAGCTGTGTTGGGTGTACATGCTTGTATAGCAGTAGTACGTTGTGGTTTTCACACAACCATAGTTCACTTTTCATGCTTATTTATAACCTCATGGGTATGTACACATCTATTATGTAACAGAGGATATTCAAGCACAGATGATGCATTTTGTTTAATAATTGTTTACACTTTCATTTTCTTTTGAAGGTAATTGTAAAGGATTGTTACATTTTTATCATGCTTATAAATTCTACCTCATGGGTATGTGCACATGTATTATGTAACAGAGGATACCCAAGCACAGTTGATGCATTCTATTTAATAATTTTTTACACTTTTATTTTCTTTTGAAGGTAATTATAAAGGATTGGAACGTTTTTATTGACGTAGAAAGTTAGACAAATTCATCTTAAATATTACCTTAAATTGCATGTGCATTTTGTATATTTATTACAGGGTCCATATTTATTATGTGTCCATTCAAATGTACAGCTGATACACTGTGATACAATTGCATGTTTTTATTTATGGGGAATTCTTTGCCTTTAATAAATAAAATACACATATCGCTCTTTCCTGAACCAATGTGTTGTGTTTGTTTCAGTTTGTAATCAGGCTGTATATGTTTCCTCTCAAAAAACGACAACAACAACAACAAAAAACGTGTCTGTTTCCCACATGCAGTGCAGCCTGAGCACGCCATGGCAGATTTTTAAAACCAAAGAGAAACCCATCAGTTTCCCAACCAATCCACAAAATTTAATAAGTCTTACAACAAGCCAGGAATGCAAAGATATTAAGGCAAATTAAGTGAACAAAACAAAATAATCGGAGCAAGCAGCGCAGTTATTTACATGTAATACACTATTCTGCACCTCAGATGCCAGGTTGTCGTTCCTGCACTGCTGATCATTCGGGAACTATCTTACACTGAGGTGGACATTCTAAACTGCCGATCCCTGTGGAAGACAGAAGAACTTAGAAGGAAAAGGGTTAAGCGATGAGAACACGATAACAGGTCCCGTTTTTTCGCTAGTGCGGCATTAAGGCCCCCGGCTTCAAGTAGAACACAAATATTGACCTTCAAAGTTTGTTTGGGGTTGTTGTTGTTGCTGCTGTTTTCATTTACAGGATATTTTAAGCAAACTGCCACTGTTGGGCTCTGTGCCTTGTCAGATCCACGCCATGGCACCGCTTTTTTCCCCCCCAAATTTAAAAAGGGAGCCGGGGTGGTCGAATGGTAGAGCGTTGGACTTCTAATGCTCGGGTCGTGAGTTCGATCCCGGCTGGGGCCAAATATTTGTGCTGGCTCTTTCATCGTTGCCCCGTCATTGATATCACCCTATGTGGTGGAAAAGGCCGTTAAACCCCCAAAAACCCACCCAAACACCCACTCCAAATGTAAAAATTAATAGAATCGGGGAAAAAAAACCGCTTTGGGATTTCGGTTCTCGTTTAGAAAGAAAACGACTTGCATTAGTACGACGTAATATATGCTATGCGCTGTTTCAAAATAACGGATTTAGCTGAGAGTGCTCGTCGTCAAAATAACTGAAGCAGCATAAGCAGCACCGCGAAAACGTCCGTCCGTTTTCAAAGTCCAACGCTCTACCATTCGGCTATCCCGGCTCCCGTTCCGCAACAAAACATGTACAACCTGAATACAAAACAATACTGACAAAGCAAACACCTGTCGCTTTTCTTGTCACCCATCTCTCTCTCCCTCTCTCTCTCTCTCCAGGCTCTGTGTGTGTGTGTGTGTGTGTGTGTGTGTGTGTGTGTGTGTACCATTCGGCTATCCCGGCTCCCTTTCCGCAACAAGACATTACAACCTGAATACAAAACAACACTGACAAAGCAAGCACCTGTCGCTTTTCTGAGTTGTCACCTCTCTCTCTCTCTCTCTCCAGACTCTGTGTGTGTGTGTGTGTGTGTGTGTGTGTGTGTGTGTGTGTGTGTGTGTGTGTGTGTGTGTGCGCGCGCCATCAGTTCTGCTTGTATTTTGCCTTGATATCCGACAAATACACGAGCGACAAAGGTTTCTTTCCAACTTTTATGCAGCACAAGTTTCTTTATGTGTACACCTTTGCATGCTACGCTGACAAATACAATCCAATTCCATCCATGGAGAGCCAATTTATTTAACTTCCTCTTGCCACTGGTTGGAAATATATTTACATAAATATGAGAGGTTATCTCTTTGTGTCCTACAAACGTTAAAGCGGCTGCATCAAACTCAAAAGTACTATAATGCTTTAACAAAGTGTCAAATATGTTTGATACGGAGTCTAATATATTATGCTTATAATACTAAGAAGAAGAAGAAGCTATAATCACAATCAGAGACTGAAAAACAGAGTTAAGTTCCTTGGTCGTCAATCTTTTGCTAACAGCTACCGTCAACCGATTTTGAATTCGGACTACCCAAACCAGACATTTTCACACCGGTGACGCGGCTAAGCCGCGAATCCGACCGGCTGTCGATCGCAGTGACTGTTTTAGGCCGGAAAAGCGCGACACGCATGCGGTGATGTGCAAGAATGCTGCCAGGAAAGCTAAGAACTGAAATGAATTTGATCATATTGTTATATGCACATATCAGTAAGACTTTCATCTTCCCACCCAAAGCGATTTTATATCGAAAATTTTATTCATGTAAGGACACGAGTCATATTTGTTCGACTGCAATGAGACTCGGGAGCTATTTTGCAGTTTAACACGAAGCTGACAAAAAATACCACGTTAATTCCAGTAGTTTCAAAACAGACACGTATCCGTGATGTCTTTGTGACTTGCATGCCAATTGTTGTGACGTAGGATGCTTTAGTGTTTTCGCAATTTAAAAAAATATCAGAGCAGTGCGAAATCCTCGGCTAAGAACCGGCCAACCGTCTGTTTGATACAGGCTGGTTCTTAGCCGGGGCGAGTGCTGGTTCATTGCCACAAAATATTCACTACCAATTTTCTTTCTCGAACTGCGCGCGATCTAAGCCACAAATTGCACTAATTTTCTAGGTGTGGCCGCAAGACATATTATAAAACTGGGACGTTTTCATAAACGTGACTTTCCTTTCTGTAATTTTATATTATCGCGAATGAAAGTGAATTTTCTACAGAAAACGAGACTAAATTGCTTCCAACGTGAGTGTACGCGCAAGTAGCACCACAAAAACCACTTACGAGTTGAACAGAGACCTTCTGCGACAAGACAGGCCAACCTCAGATCGAGACAAGCTTTCACAAGTACAGCGCAGATGATTTTCTGAGAGAAGTCGCGTGCTGCCAAGCAACGCTAGCGCTCAACGCCGCAAGCCGGTCAGAATCGGGATAGCCGCGTCACCGGTGTGATTTTTGTATCTCCAGCTCAGGAGACTTTGGTAGCGCGGGCATGTTTTTGTTGCAGTCGCTCCTTACTCTTCAACAAACGACGTTTATGCCACTATAGAAAGACGCTTGGTCAGTCAAGGGCTAAGTTTTAACTGGATGCTACTAAATTCGAATGCCGCTTTCTGTAACAGTATCAGTTTAAAAAGGAATAAATAAATAAATAAATAAATAAACGCATAAACGCCAAATGCAGTCGCTTTAACCTCGCTAAAGCCAAGCATGCAGCTACAGTCGAATACGTCGTTCTCCCTTCACACAGACAGTATTGCTTTCAGACTGTGCGGCAGCATGGTCTTGGCGCCAGGTTTGGGTCTGGTGTTGATGCGGAACTGAAAACCCTCCTCCCCCTCCAGCAAATGGCGCTCACGATCCCAGCTGAACAAAGCGGCGTCTACCGTTGCCATGAATGGCTTGATCCTGGTCACCCACAGCTTATCATCTGCAACGCAAAGAGGTTCACCAATACGATCAACCAATGCCATAAATGCACAGATCATGATTCTGAAGGCAGAACTTCCGGTAAGGGAGGTCATAATTTTCAACCCGGTGGCCCGTCATGCATGGCTTGAAACTGAAGGAGTTCATTAGCACGTCGGCAATATTTGGTGAACTCTGGAGGTTTGACGATTAGAGTAAAGGCTGATAGAGTTTTCGTGTTTGTCTTAAAAAAAAAAAAAAACGAAAAAGATGCCGCGACGGCCGTGACCTCCTTTCCTACCCGACATCATCAAAATGTGTGTGTGTGTGTGTGTGTGTGTGTGTGTGTGTGTGTGTGTGTGTGCGCGCGCGAGCTCATTCTGCTTGCATTTTGCCTTGATATCCGACAAATACACGAGTCGTTTTTGAATGCCGTCCGTCTTTGAAACTACCTTCGTAGTGAAAGAAGACGTTGCATCTAAAGACCCGCCACCCACAGACCCACACACGCACTTGTTCTATAATTCTTTCTTCACACTAAACTCTGACTACAAAATGAAGCATAGTCAAAATAAGTCACATTGTACCTTTACTGCCTACAGCAAAATCTATGATGAACGCCCTCTCAAATTTTCCAAAATTGTTCCATTGCAACTTTGGCTTCAGGATGTTCTGATAGAAGCTCAGGATTCTTGCCTGCAGCTCATCCTGCTTCTCAACAAGCCTTGGTGAGTATGTGAGGTAGTGATACTGGGACAGAGCCACCAGGGACCCATCAAACACAAAGCCACGTAACTCCATATCCACATCAATGTCGACAAAGGCTCGCACGACAAGGTTCTCGTGGAACATCTCTTTGACATCGTCGTCGAGGGCCTCAAGCATGTCGTTGTAGATACTCTCACTTTGCATCATCCTGTCCACTACCTCGCCAGCACTGCGCACTCGCTTGGCGAGAAAAGCTGCTTTCGTAAGACAGGTGATTTTGGTGTTTTCTGTGTTTCTAACAGCCTCTGCTTCTTCAGACAGAAACTGCTGATACAACTTTTTAATATGTTCCTGGACCACTGGCGCATGTTTGACACTTCCACTTGACGTATTCACGGTCACGTAATCTGATTCGCTCTTGAGAAACCTGTCCATAACATTCTGTAGGCGTGACTCCAGTTTGAGAACCAGTTCGCCCTCCTCGGAGCTCAGTCTGTCCCTCCAGTTGATGCTTGCGATGGAAGGAGGATCAAGATTCTTGTACATGCGCTCGTACACAGCAACAATCAGTTCAGCCTCCTGGACAGACATCGGGCAGTAGTCGGTAGGAAAGGTGTGCTCGTGAAGAATGCTAAGTCCTTTCTTTGGGATGACCTTAGGAATCATGTCAGGGAAGAGTGTCATCTGAAATTCAGGAAGAAGTGCCCCAAAATATGAAAATCTAAAGAGCTCTCATGATAATACTTAAAAAGAGACCTATGGCCATCTTGCGCACCCATTTCAGAGGTCGTCATTTTATCATATATGCCATTTTCATACTTCATCGGAGTCGATCGACGCACAGTGATGGCAAACCAGTCCCCATGAAATGACAGCTACCCTGACCATGTACAGTATAACAGTAAGTTTTAGCAGTTGTGTCTTTGTGCCTGGAAGCAATCTGCTAGCTACAATGATGTGAGGAACTGTCCCTCAGATATATTTTACTTCCCTTTGCAGTATCTAGCGTTTTGCCTTTCCCCTGCATACCTCTCTGCCCGAGATAAATCCTGCAGCCTTCGGGCGCTTAACTGGCTCCTTTGATTTTCGTAGTTTCGCAGCCTTTAGCTGATCAGACAGGCTGGCCATCTGAGACAGAAAATAAAACACTGTATTGTACTTGTCCACACTAGGCCTATGTACGAAGACAAAGTGCAAAATATTATACAGTATATAATTATACACGGCACAGTATAATAGTAATATACATGAAACACTCAAACTGTTTCTGCGGTCTTTCAGAAACAAATGTACGCGGAATACAGTACAGCGGATCTCACCACAGATTCTGATCCAACTGAATCAGAACAGCTCTTTACACGTACATGTACCACAGCATTCGTGTTCCGGGTCCGTCGCTTCTCTAGGGTCGGAAGCGACGGACGGACTCGGCGGAACAGGGATGGTACCACAGTGACTGAACCTGGTCCGGAAATCTGGAACAGTCGACACAGGAAACAAAAAGGAACATGGGGACCTACTGTAATGATCTTGATCATGGTATATGCGCGATAACTGATATGAGACTCGTCATGCGTGACAGTATTTGCAGTCACCTAATGTGTATAGTGACGTGGTGGCTTGTACTGGGCAGAGCATAAATGCAACTTGTAACTGTACGAAGTGTGTGCCGTGTGTGTGTGTGTGTGTGTGTGTGTGTGTGTGTGTGTGTGTGCGCGTGTAAGCGTACGTGTGTGTGTGTGTGCTCCCGACATTCTTGTTCTATTCACTGCCCTACTGAGCTTTGCACTGCAGTCAATAAGTTTATTACAGATCATTCACCATAAGTATTACTGTGTGACAATGACACCCGCAGTTTAAAAAAAAAATCACACACACACACACACACACACACACACACACACACACACACACACACACACACACACAGAGAGAGAGAGAGAGAGAGAGAGAGAGAGAGAGAGAGAGAGAGAGAGGGAGATAGACAGCCGGGCCGGTGTTGGGAGTCGGAGGAGGGAGGTGGTGGGTGGGGGGGGGGAGGGAGGTGTGCTAGTGCCGGAACTGAAAACTCTGATCAACTACCTCTGAGAAACACTGAGCTCCCTGAGTGATAAAAACAGTTTTTCATCATTTGGCGGCTTTTTCCTTTGATCATTCTCTCCCGTGGTGTAACTGCTGGGATTTCACCGGTGGAAGTAACTTAGATAGAACCTTTTGGCAGAGAACCATCGATATTTAATGATTACTACACTTGGTGCACGCGCACCCCTATCTTCAAGTCCTGTGTCAACACTGCCGGCGACGCCGAACCATATTTACTCGGTATCGGCGTTTCCAACTTCATAAACGCTGACTTGACCGGCCGTGGCAAGCCGGACGCAAATACCGCTGTTAAAGTTCAAACCTACAGCAGACTTTTCCTAAAAAGTTTTGCATTCTCAAATCAAAGACAGTTTCAACGCTGTCACAACCAAAACCTGTGACGTAAAGCTGAATCGAATCTAGTCACTGCAGTCGTCTTGTATCCGCTGTGGTGGAAAGCGTATTCCTTGTAAGTCCAGATCTCTGATTGAACCGAAGCTCCTTGAATCGTTTGAATGATCATGCAGGATGTTATAAAATGTAGCTGCTGGTGGAGGACACTTATAATCGCTGTACATATCAAAATATTAGAAGCAACACTCACGAATATTCATATTCCGCAACTTGAAGAGCCGAGGTAGGAAGATGCAAGACTCGAGGCAAAAACTCATAGATCACGCTATCATGCTCGCAGAACGTGAACAGGGCATATACTGACTTCGCTAATTTCTATTTTCTTCAAAGGTTTGTTTGTGTCTTCAGTCGAAGTTTAGAACTTTTTTGTGTTTTTGTTCGGGTTTGGGTAATCTTGAAGAATAGTACCCCAGTTGTGATGACGTTGTGCCCATGTGATCAGCAACCAAAATGGCGCATTGGATTTGCATGCATATCCCTACTTGTGAAATGAAATAAATTATTTGCACCCACATGTGGGGAAGGAGGGGTCAAAGTGAGCAGGTGAGGGTGTCTTCCGTCTCTTTGCATCGAGCAGAACCGACAGCACCCGAAAAAGTGCGTGCAAATAGCTCCCAGAATTTCGTATACTATTCTTCAAGATTACCCATAAAAAAGAGCACGTTACTAGATTCTGTCGCGTCCTGATCTCCTGACCGCTGACTCCAACCGGGCCGTGCGCCTGCTCAGTGCTGATGGCGAGGGTGGGTGGGTGTTTGGGGGTTTAACGTCCTTTTCCACCACATAGGGTGATATCAAAGACGGGGCAACGATGAAAAAGCCAGCACAAATATTTGGCCCCAGCCGGGCTCGAACTCACGACCCGAGCATTAGAAGTCCAACGCTGTACCTTTCGACCGCCCCGGCTCCTCGTGCTGATGGCGATGCGTTGCTTACAGCGTTCAGCTTTCAGTGGGGGAAACGTTCAAAATGCACCATACATGGCAGAAAAAAAGGTTGATAAAGCTATAACACTACAAGACTTGGATGAATAGCGACTCCTATTTCGCTAAAGCTCGGTCAAGCCCCGGGGAAGGCGGATCTGCGTCACCGTGACGGGGCAAATACTCGTCGGTATTCAGTCAACCAAGTCATATGATGTAACTGCTAAAGTGCTACCGTGACCTCCGTCGACTTTTAGCCACGTGACTGGGGTTAGGAAAAACCTGCTATTATCACCGGCACTCCGCCTACATATTTCACTCTCTTATCTACTCCCCCCCCCCTCCCCCCTCCCCCCCCCCCCCCCCCCCCCCCCATCATGTTTCAGACTGGACTACTTCAGTGCAGAGGCCGCCTTTATCCAGTTACGCCAACTCAGTCTTTTCCCTCCCACGCTCCACGCTCCACGCCCACCCATCCCATCAGAGTCTGCGGGTCTTTTCATGCTGTTTTCATCTGTTCTGGATGACTGAGCATAGTGTACATTAATTTTCGTGTGTCAAAACGCAAGACTCCCTGAAAGACTGGAAACCGAAAGTAGGGTTAAACTGCTTCCCGGATTTTTCTGCTAGTATTATCGTGGTGTTTAGGATTCCCACTGCATCAGTAAAGGGGTGGCCGAAATGATATCTACCTGACAAAATTAATTTCAAATTAAAAAATACTTTATTGTCTGTTTTAAGATATAACATTTTCGAACAGAAAATAGTCTTCAGACCCATGCAATTGGTGCGTTCATTATACGATCTTAATATAACAGAAATGAAATGAGCACACACACACACACACACGCATACACACACACACACACACACACACACACACACACACACACACACACACGCACGCACGCACAAGAATACAATACAAAATTAAAAGTGAGACTAACTTGAGCCAGAACAAGATAAATAAATAAGACACAACGATCAGTTTACATCACAGTTTTACACAGTGTTACAAGTACCAAATAAATCAAATAAAATAAATGAATGAATACTGATAAAATCTTACAGAGAAACTTAAAGCGGGAAAATGAAAATTTTAATGTGCCCCCCCCCCTCCCCATTTCTCTCTCTCTCTCTCTCTCTCTCTCTCTCTCTCTCTCTCTCTCTCACCGGCACACACACACACACACACACACACACACACACACACACACACACACACACACACACACACACACACACACACACGGGCGCATACCTGACATTGTTCGCTTACTCACAATTACATACAAACGTATGCAACAGGACAAACCTCATTTCCGGCGCGGGCAAGCCCGAGTCAGTGCAGTATACCGTCCCTGCTTCTGCACCCGACGCCGAATCAAAAGCTGCTTCTTGTGTGTCCGACACCGGGTCTGCATCTTCTGGTTCCAGTTCCAGCCCTACCTCTACGAGCCAGCCAAGGAACGGAGTCATTGCATGTCAGCCATCTTCGGAATGTGTATCAGGAGGGGAGACGGGAATGCCGGGCAGTACAGGGACGACGACGAGCGTTGGTGACGCTGATGAAGGCAAACCCCAGACAATGCACATCAACGTCTATGGCCCCGTAAAACAGATCAACGCTCCGGAGACTAACAAAATAGAGAAAACGACAACACATGCAACCAACCTGCCTGTCGTGGAGCAAGGCTACCGGGATGAACCATGTGCTGCCGAGGAAACCAAAAACACGTTACACGAGAACGATGAATGGAGTCTAACTTCACCATCTCCACCCTACACACCTTACTACCAAGCGGGCGTCCATGACCAACCACATCCGACTTCAGTTCATAATCCCCCGCGGGGATCCGGACCCGCTTCTTCTTCCACTAGACAGCCGTGTCCAACATTCGACCAAGTTAATCCTCAAGAGAGACCTGTCTCTCTGTTCCAAACAGAGCCATGCATCTGTGAGTCTCGGCGTGTGACAAGATCGATGTCAGGACGAACGTGTTCACGGTGTGGCCGCACGTTTGAGCAGCCTGATGATAGAAGCGCTGCATCCTCGCCAACCGGCCTGAACAGGCCCGCGTCCTGTACACGCCAGCCGTCTTCGGCTTCTGCACTAGGAGAGGCGACAGGACGACGGGTCAGCGATGGCAGCGGCAACACCCAGATACATTATAATTATAACTTCACCCTCAACGGCGACGTAAAATACCTCATGGTCGGGGAGTCTAACGAAATAAACAAAACGACCATCCCTCCTGTCGACGAGCAAGGCTACCAGGACGAACCACGCACCGGCGAGGAAACCGGAAATAGGAGACAAGAGGACGATGAGGAGAGCCTAAGCAGCGAGATTCACAGTGCGTTTGGTGAATTGAGCCATGGTGTGAGTGAAACACCAGACACACCCCCACCCGATGAAGGTCACGGAGGTAGTCTCTACTTCCCTTCAGACCACGAAGCACATTTTACTGAACTGAAAACTCCCATCACACAAGATCGACGGAACCATACTAGATCTTACGGGTCCAGGGGTTTTCGGGGTTCACACGGTCGTCAAACTCCTCCCAGAGAAGGACAGCGAGATAGAGCTTTTGTCGAAGATCCCAATTACACCAGATCCAGGGCTGCATGGGGTCGTTACCACGACACCCAAGTGAAGGAACCAATACCCGCCGAAGAAGACTGACAAGACCATCTCAAAGGCAGATCAAATCTGTCCGAAAGAATTACTCTGACCTCCACAAGACCGACAAGATAAAACACTTAACAAACAACAACAAGCGCGGTATCAGTAGCGCCTTCCTTTTGTGGAAGAACATTATGGGGAGCTCTTTAACTATTACCTCTGGCATCCGCCAGTGTTGTGATAGTGGCCGATTTCATAGTGCCAGTGTGCACAAATAAAAACATTATGTGCAATAAGTATGGCCATTTGACTCTTTTTGTAATACTACACCATAATTATAGCATTTATCACTTGTTGTTCACCTGTTTACACCCCCCCAACCCCCTTCCTCCCGGGTCCCGGACACTCACTTCACCGGGCCCGCCCCTCGTCCTTTGACTACACTTCCTGGTTATCACAGTCATACATGGTCTTATTTATATTGTGAACTATAAGACAATTTCTGAGTGACTGAAATCAATGCTTGTCACTGTGTGGTCAGTGCGCGCGGAGGGCACCTTCTTCACATAAGGGGCTGTAACTGTTGGTGCAACCCAACTTTATTTATGGGAACAATGATCTAATGTGTTCAGCACACCCTAAGGTTCATATTTAAGCTGGTCTAAGCGAGTCACCGGTGGAGTGCACGGTAACCGACCTGACCTTGGCAACTATATGGGCGTCGGATGGTATCGTATCGTGATCGTGTGACCGTGCACGCCACCGTGCACACCCAGCTGTCTTTGTTGTCACGTAGTTAGTAGACACACCGAGCGCAACGACTGTGATGTGGCGCATGTGTGTTTTTCGCGCTGTGCCTAGAAAAGAGCAGGCTTAAAGCGAATGTCGCTATCCAGGCAGTGTTTTGGTTGTGCACCTCTGGGTCGATTACCTCAGTGCACCATTTCAGTCTACATCAGTTTAGGGTTCCATGAACTGTACACACTGAGGGTGCTTTTGTGGTAGCGTAAGCGCGGTATCAGTAGCGCCTTCCTTTTGTGGAATTGTTTACCCTGTTGTGGATTTATGTGCACACATAGATCAGTGAATCTGGCAAACTTGAACCGTTGAGCTGCACAATAATACATTCTGACTCCCAGACGCACTGGAAACTGAAAGTACGCTTTCAGTCGCTGCTTCATCAGTTTCCGGCAAGCTGAGTATCGACTTTATCATGCCGTAGCGTGCAGGTTTTCCAACATAAAGGGGTGGCGGAAATGATATCTACATGACGAACGTATGCAACAGGGAAACCCCACTTTGTCAGTGGCTTAGCAGATCGGCGGGGAAAAGCCTGTGTTTACACCGTCCAATGAAACGGCGGGTGCATTCAACTTCCGTCCTACCTTGGCAGCCTTTGGTAATACATATACCCTGCCGGGGTGGCTTCAGCTGGCTCTAACACTCTTGTCTGCTGAAGAATGCGACTGAACTCGTCACGGAGCTGCTGAATGCACGACTGCTCTCAATCCTTCAGGCTTTCATCAACCGTTTGTCTCATTTTTGAGCTTACGGTCCGGGTTACGACAGTTCCTGTGGCCGGTCTTTCAGTGGTGGTCGCATCTTCTGCTCAGTGACCTGGGTATCCAGTGACCTTGGAGTTGGGGTTGCATTTACAGGTATGTGTAGCTTACGCTGGACCTCCCCCTCCTCCAGCACACACACACACACACACACACACACACACACACACACACACACACACACACACACACACACACACACACACAGAATCAGTTTGACTGAATATACGCTCATAACCATTCGAACAGTGACTGTCTGAATTCCTGGCCGTGTTATCTCATACTTCTGCTTCGTCTTTTTTGCTGGTTTGTGTGTGTGTGTGTGTGTGTGTGTGTGTGTGTGTGTGTGTGTGTGTGTGTGTGTGTGTGTTTTGTTTCTTGAGAGGAAACCTGTACAGCCTGATTATAAACTGAAACAAACAAAACACATTGGTTCAGGAAAGAGCGATATGTGTATTTTATTTATTAAAGGCAAAGTATTCCCCATAAATAAAAACATACAATTGTATCACAGTGTATCAGCTGTACATTTGAACGGTGTGTTTGCGCGCGCGCACTTTCAGGGCATACGACTGGCAGCACGCCACATTGCGTCTTACATTAATTGCTGACGCGCATGTCAAACGATTAGGAACAGTTAGAAGCGTTTGCCGTGGGCCTTTTGGTTCAACTAGGTCTCGCAAAAGTGTACCTGGTGTTGTGAAATAAAGCAACAGAAGAGTTTCAGCATGTCAGGGTTTTGTTGTTGTTGTTGTTGTTGTTTTCCTTTTAGCCTGTTTCTTTTTCCTTTTCTTTTTTAGGCATTAGCTTTAATGTTAAATAAGCTACTTGTACTTCTTGATAGTTCAAAGTCATCTATTATTTTTTATCAGCAGTGTATTTGTTTGTTATCTAACTGGTCGCCTCTCTGCGTTTATTCAGCGAGAGTGAACACATTCAGACGCCATGCAGACGTGTCCAGAATGCGGAAAAGCGTGCCAGCTCCTGTGGCAGCATAAGTGCAAAGGCCCTCAACCCGCGTCTCCGTGGAGTAAGCCATGTCTCACGTGTGGACAAGTGTTCCAGCGACTGGGGCAGCATAAGTGCAAAGGCCCTGCTTCAACATCCAACGTCGGGTCTAATGCCCCTTCTCCTGCACTCCGCAGCGCAGGCTCTGCATCTTCTAGTTCTAAGCGCAAGCCATGCCCAACATGCGGCGTAATGTTCGAACGGCTTTGGCAACACAAATGCAAGTCTGCTACATCCGCACCTAACAGTGTGACCAGGCCTGCGTCAGCCTCTAACAGCGTGCTGAAATCTACTACTGTTTCATCTAGTTCCAAGCGCCAGCCATGCCCAACATGCGGCGACATGTTCGAGCGGCTTTGGCAACACAAATGCAAGTCTGCTACATCACACACTGTGTACAGGCCAGCGTCAGCCTATAACAGCGGATCAGTATCTGACGGTATAAACAAATCTGCAATCTATTCTACAGGCCAACCCTGTCCGACGTGTGGTGAAGTATTCCAGCGTCTATGGCAGCACAAATGCAAAGTTGCTTTAGCTTCATCTGGAGGCGCAGCCAAATCTCCGGCTTCAAACCATCAGCCAAGTCAACCATCTAAACCCACCTCACCGCCCCGGAAAGTGCCTTGTCCCACTTGCGGTGTGATGTTCCAACGGCTGTGGCAGCACAAATGTAAAGCTGCTTCGGCTTCATCTGGAGACGCAGCCAGGTCTCCGACACCAAAATCCCAGCCAAGTTCGACAGGTAAATCAGCTACACCACCCCGAGAAGAGCCTTGTCCCACTTGCGGTGTGATGTTCCAAAGGCTGTGGCAGCACAAATGTAAAGTTGCTACATCAGCTTCAGACATAACAAAGCCAGAACGTGCACCTTCCACTGTTAAGAGCCGATCACTTCCAAAGTCTGTTTATATTCCTCCGCGCGAAGCCAGGCCTGTTTATAATCCCCCGAACCAACCATGTCGTGCATACAGCGAGATTTATCCGCCGGAATCCAGCTCTGCCCCTTCACCTACGAGCCAGCCATGTCCGACATACGATCAAGTGTGTCCTCACGAAGCTAGACCTGCCTCTGCTGTGTGCCAGACATGTCAGCCATGCATCTGTGAGTCTCGGCGTGTGACAAGATCGATATCAGGACGAACGTGTTCACGGTGTGGCCGTATGTTTGAGCAGCCTGATGATAGAAGCGCTGCATCCTCCCCAACCGGCGTGAACAGACCCCCGTCCTGTACAAGCCAGGACACTTCACAAGGCGAGAGTACAGGTCTGCCGGGCAGTTCAGGGACGCCGACCACTGGCAGCGCTGATAGCCCCCAGACAATCATCATCGTCAAGGGAAACGTTAAGCAGCTCAACGCCGCGAAGACTAACAGAATTAAGAAGATCATAAAAAATACAACCAACCTGCCTGTCGACGAGCAAGGCTACCAGGATGACCCACACACTGGCGAGGAAACCCTAGACAGGAGACAAGAGGACGATGAAGAGAGTCGAATCTCGCCACCTCCATCGTACACATCTTACTACCAAGACCCGCAAGAAGGCGATCCGACCACTTTATGGGAGAACTGGGGCGCGCCAGACACCCGGAGGGTGCGGCCGAGTCAGGGAAGCAGCGAGACATACCACCCTGCTTGGGACCGTGGTGCACAAGAGACTGTCCCAAAAATTCACAATGCGTTTGGTGAATTGAGCCATGGTGTGAGTGAAGCACCAGACACACCCCCACCCGATGAAAGTCACGGAGGTAGTCTCTACTTCCCTTCAGACCACGAAGCACATTCTACTGAACTGAAAACTCCCATCACACAAGATCGACGGAACCATACTAGATCGTACGGGTCCAGGGGTTTTCGGGGTTTACACAGTCGTCAAACTCCTCCCAGAGAAGGAGAGCCAGACCGATCCTCTGTCGAAGATCCCAATTACACCAGATCCAGAGCTGCATGGGGTCGTTACCACGACACCCAAGTGAAGGAACCAATACCCGCTGAAGAAGACTGACAAGACCATCTCAAAGCGCGGGACCCTCGACTGAAGATCTTGCCGCCACAGAAAAATCAAATCTGACTCAAAAGACCAACTCTGACTACAACATCGAAAGATAAAACACTGAAAAAAAGAGAACATCATGAGGAGCTCTTCTACTAGTATCTTTGGCATCCAAGAGATGGTGGCCAAAATCTGTCCACTGAATGGAAAGTGAACATCGACGATAATTAAAGACTGTATGTTAATAACCAGATAGTAGCCCTGGCCTATAGAAGCGTTACCACAGTCTCTCGACAGTACAGTGCCACAATGAAACTTGGAGGGGGGGAGGGAAGGGGGGGGGGGGGGGGGGGGCTAAGGACATACTGTTACGTCGTGTAAGAATCAATATGGCGTCTTTCAGTAACTACGTGATTGTACCGGTAGTTGTATAATTAGTGCCGATCAGTGTGCAGTTTATTTTGTATATTGTTTGATACAAAAGAATTTGACGTATGTGAAGGTAATTTGAGCGGTTTTCAAAAGACAAGTACTGTCTGTGATGCTACATCGTTCATCATTTTGACTGGCTATTGGTGGTTCAAATGAAACAGATGGAATTGTATGAGGGTGAAATGACTCGAATGCAACTGATTCCAGCTCTGACGCCCTGGAACCCAGCATGGCAAATAAAAGAAACTGTGTCTATGACAGTCGGGTATAGGAAATGACCACACAGGTTAACTTCGTGAACTACTGTGTCTATGACAGTCGGGTATAGGAAATGACCACACAGGTTAACTTCGTGAACTACTGTGTCTATGACAGTCGGGTATAGGAAATGACCACACAGGTTAACTTCGTGAACTACTGTGTCTATGACAGTCGGGTATAGGAAATGACCACACAGGTTAACTTCGTGAACTACTGTGTCTATGACAGTCGGGTATAGGAAATGACCACACAGGTTAACTTCGTGAACTTTAATGTTTTTTTAAGAAAGGAGTGCGATTCAGAAGATGCACTTTAATCTTTTAAAATATTTGCAAGCTGACAGACATTCTGTTGAAGGGGAAAACAAAACTGCACAGCTCACCGTTGTGAACGTTATGTCTCAGAAAAGGGCGTATAATTCAGAAGATGCACTATATTCTTTTAAAACGATATTTACATACAATTATGTCATATAGGGCGGACTAAGGTTCAATCATGCCAGTGTATCAGTTTGTGTTAAGTAAGCTTGTTGCACTTTAGTTTCTTGTCCAGTGGCTTCTCTTTTTGCTTCAGCTTTTATCATTGTATACCACAGCATACAATAATTATGCCCATTTGACTGTATAACATTTATCTTAATCGGATTGGGGTTACGATGAATGTGAGTGGTTTCGCTCGCCGCACTATCAGATTATACAAGTAAAGCAGAACATGACAATAAGGTGATCTCCTGACAGACCCAGTCTCTCGTGTCTGCCCAGACCCCCCCCCCCCCCCCCCACCCCATATCCCCGGTTTTAGCCTTCCCAAATACATGTACTCACATTACCACTACTCGCTATATGTCACCTCCTGAAGATCTCCCATTCCACCCCCCAACACTTTTCCGATAGCTATGCAACCAAAGAACGGACGGGCAGGATTCGAACTCGCGATTTTGAGCACAACCAGCTCGGTGACCCAACCCCTCCCGCCCAACCCAGTCTCGCCCTACACACCTCATACCCGCTCGGCCCTACTTACTGGAACTGACTAAAATGGCACTCATGTTCAGAGAGGGAATTATGCGGCGCCCTTAACAACTCTGCCCCTCCCCCCCCCCCCCCCCCCCACACACACACAGGCACACCTTCCTCTCCCATTTCCACTCTTAAAACACACACACACACACACACACACACACACACACACACACACACACACACACACACACACACACACACACACCTGAGCGTCCGTAACTCTGTACATCGTGAATTCTCGGTGATTATATACATTCCGTTACATTGTTTTTGCACAACGTTGATGATTACATTCCATTTCTCTAACACCGACTATATTCCCGCCTGGACGAAAACATGCCAACAATGCTCAAGATATATCATATCGACCGATTGCGCTGACGCTCCGACTGATGGATCGTTTAATCACAGCTCACCCGCAGTGATGTCTTTTGGCCTGATAAACCTATAGGCTAATCTAATGCTGACAGCAGCAGCTGCTGTTTGGTATGGTTAATCAAACAGAGAGAGAGAGAGAGAGAGAGAGAAGAATCAAGAAAACTTTATTTTTCAACGGTAGAGGCAGTAAACGTGAAGCAGTCAGTTTTCATACCTGCCGTTGCTAAGTCTAGTGATATCTATCAACATAATAAAGCATAGAGTAACAGCAAAACACACACACACACACACACACACACACACACACACACACACACACACACACACACACACACACACATGAGAGAGAGTGAGAGAGAGAGAGAGAGAGAGCAAACACTCTGACACGTCAGCTATAAATAGTCTAAAGTTCAACGGGTATTACACCTTCTGTCACGCAATTAATCACTGCATAAAACATATATCCGTAGTTTTTGAGAAAACGCTTCCGTAGCTTGGTAACAGATTTTCCTGGAATCCCGGTGTTGACTCTGTTATTACCACTTCATCCATTTCCTGTTTGTACTTTACAGACTAGTATGATCTCTTTAGAGTTCTGCAAATGGTGCTTACTGAAGAAAAGAATAAATATTGTATATTTTCTAGACAATAAAAAAATGAGAAACAGCCTTTTGTAATTTGTTGTTATTGTGTTTGTTGTTTTGTTCTGTTCATTTGTTGGTCCAGTTGCCCCTTGAACACCTGTACGACCCACGGGTGGTGAGAAATGGGGTGTTTTGGGTTATATAACTGTATCAGGTATTTTGTCTGATGGTTAATGTATCCGACTTCGGACCCTTCGGAGCCTTGTTCGATCCCTGATGGGCAGGAATTTGGTTGTAGTTTTTCGCTCCCAGCCGGTCGAGTCAAAATCACGTGCAGACTCGTTTGCGGTGCCTGCCTCGCGCTCGTGTACACACGCGTGCACGAATATCAAGTGTGCACTCTAAGAAAAACTTGAAATCCCACGTCCATCTTTCGAAGAAGAGCAGGCTGTGGCCGGTGGCAAAGAAATACAGAAATACTGTCGCACGCACTAGAGTGACTAGCAGGATGGAGGTTTTCGCATAAAGTAGCTCTTAGCGGCAGCAGGCTTTCACTGCTTCGTCCTTCAGCCCTGTGGCGCCATGTGTATTTTAGAAGAGATGGACATGTACACCGAGGAGAAGTCTACCGTGTACCATAATTATTGGCAGTTCGCCTGACACTACTGAGGAAGGTCAGAGTGAGAGGGTACGACTAGACCTAAAGAAAGGCCTTTGATGATGTGACCGATGACTTGTCGCACATGCACAGATCCCACGCATCAGGCCGAACTGACACTTCTCTCCATCACTGAAGCCCGCCACATAGTCAGTCTTAAAAAAAACTCTTTCCATTACCAACCGGGAAAACGCCAGCACTTGTTGCGTTGCACATAATGTTATACCACCTCTGCTGTCGCGGACACCCCCCCCCCCAACCCTACCCTCACAAAAGCAGAGTGCAAGCACTTGAAATCGGTAGATTTTGCCCCAAATGCTATACCGGCTCTGCCATCGCGGATCCCCCACAGGTTCCTGGAAACCGAAAGTAGACTGCAAAGAAGCCGGTTAGGTAGATTTTGAGAAACGAGTGGGTGTGGGCCGGTCTGGGAAATTCCAGAAGACTTCGTGTCACTTCGTGGTGCTATTTCTGCTCCACCCGTGGAATCAGTACCGGATCAACGTCAGTACAAAATAATAAAAATAAAGCAGCCGACAGCAAACCCAAAGAAACTGTTTCACTGAGTTGTTTGTGACTGAGTGAGTCTGGCATGCAAACGCAGACGGCGACGGGGAGAGAGAGAGAGAGAGAGAGAGAGAGAGCCGAGAGTCGAAGAGAGAGAGAGAGAGAGAGCCGAGTGTCGAAGAGAGAAAGAGTCTGAGAGAGAGAGAGAGCGGGTGGGTGGGTGGGTGTTTGGGGGTTTAACGTCCTTTTCCATCATATAGGGTGATATCAAAGACGGGGCAACGATGAAAAAGCCAGCACAAATGTTTGGCCCCGGCCGGGATCGAACTCACGATCCGAGCATTAGAAGTCCAACGCTCTACCATTCGACCACCCCGGCTCCCCGAGAGAGAGAGAGCAAAACAACTTGAAACCATGGCGCAACACTAAAAATACAAGGCCGGTATCATCACAAAACAGACCTGACTGAGTCTTTTTCAACACTGAGTTTCCCTCGGTATTCAAGTTGACTCAACTCACTTTATTCAATCAATCAGATCGTGATCGGCAAAACCCGCACAGTGGAGCCGGGTGTGTGGCCGGTAGAACAGGGAACTGAGGACATGCAGCCCACTGCATGAAACTAAGCTGAACGCGGCCACGTTTGTTGCTGACTTGTGCAGATGCCACTGATGCACTCGCCGGCTTCGGATCTGTTTTCTACAACCGTTACTTCACTGACTCAGTGCGTGACAACAACGGAATTTCAGTTGTGAGATTGTCAATGTACCGAGGGACGTACTTTGCAGTTGCTTGGGCAGAGATTCGGAGGACGTAATGCAATCAGTTCGTCCGCTGTTATGGGTGTTTGCATTAGAGGTTCAGCAATCCATTCTTACGCGCTCAGTTGTCACAAAGCAGGGGGAATCGAAACCAAAACTAGGGTTTTGACAGCTTCCTCATCCACCGGCCGCGCCAGTTTACTTACAGCAGGCAGTGTTTCACTGAGCACTGACAAAGAAGGTACATGAGTGACATGGTTTTCCCGTCCCGCTGGATGTCTGTGGTTTCGTTACGCCTGACGGTATACATACACTTGAAAACCCAACCTACGTCAGTTAAACTATGCGTTGTAAACCGCGACACAAAGAGACTGATGTGAAGTGCGTTACGCTACGAGAGTGCGCCCTGCTCTCTTGCCTTCATGAGACAACCAGGAAGTGCGGTTAACACAGTGAAATATTAGTGCTTAATGCCTGAAACTGGTGGGAGAGACTGAACGTATTATGCTAACTTGGTCGGTCGCCAGGGGTCTTTGCAATTTCACTATCGGTTTCCAGTGAGGGGAGTAAAACTGTAGGGCAGCTTCTACACCGACAGTCAGTCAATACGTTCCCTGTCTCTTTATGATCACGTCTGAGTAAAATAGCACAACTGGCACTAGCGACAGTAACAGAATGGAGCAGTGTCCAACATGCGGTAAAATATTTCAGCGATTGTCGATGCACAAGTGTAAGGCTACTCCCGACAAAACGGCCAGATCTTCTGCTTCTGCAGGCCAGCCTTGTCCAACATGTGGCCAAGTGTTCCAGCGACTGTCAATGCACAAGTGTAAAGCTGCATGTACACCCGACAAGACGACCAGACCTGCGTCATCTACGTTTACAGGCAAGCCTTGTCCAACACAAGATGCTGCGTCCACACCTTACATCACGGCCACGTCGGAGTCTTCTAATTCTGCAGGCCAGCCTTGTCCAGCATGTGGCCAAGTGTTCCAGCGACTGGCAAACCACAAGTGCAAAGTTGCTGCTTCTACACACAACATCATGACCAAACCTGCGTCTTGTAGTTCTACAGGCCATCCCTGTCCAACTTGCGGCCAAGTGTTCCAGCGACTATCGATGCACAAGTGCAAATTTAGTGCGTCTGCACCCGAGAACACGACCAGACCTGCGTCTACTACTTCCACAGTCCTAGGTGAACCTTGCCCAACCTGTGGCCAAGTGTTTCAGCGCCTGTCGATGCACAAGTGTAAAGCTGCTGCTTCAAAGTCCGACAATACGACCAAACCAGCGTTTTCTGCTCCTAAAGGTGAACCTTGTCCATCATGTGGCCAAGTGTTCCAGCGCCTGTCGATGCACAAGTGTAAATTTGCTGCACCTACGCCTGACAGCACGACCAGACCTGCATCTTCTACTTCCAAAGGCGAACCTTGTCCAGTTTGTGGTAAAGAGTTCCAGCGACTGTCGGCGCATAAGTGTAAAGGTGCTGCACCTGCACCTAACAGCACAGCTTCCACATTTGAACCTTGTCCAATATGCGGCCAGGTGTTCCAGCGACTGTCAATGCATAAGTGTAAAGGTGCTGTATCAACCTTCGACAACACGACCAGACCAGCGTCTTCTACTTCCAACGGCGAGCCGTGTCCAGTATGTGGCCAGTTGTTCCAGCGACTATCGATGCACAAGTGCAAACTGGGTGCTTCTGCATCCAACAACACGACCAGAGCTGCGTCTTCCGACTCTACAGGCCAACCCTGCCCAACATGTGGCCAAGTGTACCAGCGCCTGTCGATGCACAAGTGTAAATTTACTGCTTTCACACCCGACAACGTGTCAAGACCTGCCTCTTCTACCTCTACAGGCGAGCCATGTCCAACACAAGATGCTACGTCCACACCTAACATCACGTCCAGGTCTGAGTCTGCTCCTTCTAATTCTACAGGCCAGCCGTGTCCAACATGTGGCCAGGTGTTCCAGCGACTGGCAATGCACAAGTGTAAAGGTATTACGTCTTCACCGGCAAACACTGCGTCTTCTTCTACAGGTGAACCTTGTCCAACATGTGGCCAAGTGTTCCAGCGACTGTCAATGCACAAGTGTAAAGTTGCTGCTTCTGCACCCGACAACACGACTACAGCTCTGTCTTCCACGGGCGAGCCTTGTCCAACTTGTGGTCAGGTGTTCCAGCGACTGGCAATGCACAAGTGCAAAGGTATTACGTCTTCACCCGCAAACACTGCATCTTCATCTGCAGGTGAACCTTGTCCAACATGTGGCCAAGAGTTCCAGCGACTGGCAATGCACAAGTGTAAAGGTGTTATGTCTGCACCCCCAAGCACTGCATCTTCATCCACAGGTGAACCCTGTCCAACATGTGGCCAAGTGTTCCAGCGACTATCGATGCATAAGTGCAAAGCTACTGCGTCTGCACCCGACAATACAGTCGGACCTCAGGCTCAGCCTCCTACTTCTACGGGCCAGCCTTGTCCACCGTGCGGCCAAGTATTCCAGCGATTATCAATGCACAAGTGCAAGTTTGCCTCCGCTGAAGAGGAGCCGTGTCCCAAGTGCGGTGAAGTTTTCAAACGACTATCGCAACATAAATGCAAATTTGACACCTCTTCCGACCATGGAACGGAGAAATGCCCGACGTGCGGCGAAGTTTTCAAGCGACTGTCGCAACATAAATGCAAATTCGCTACATCGGAAGGGGAACCATGCCCTAGATGCGGCCAGGTGTTCCAGTGTCTGTCGGAGCACGACTGTAAGTTCGACTCCTCGGAAGGACATGTATGTCCCACGTGCGGAAAACCTTTCAAGCGTTTGTGGCAACACAAGTGTCAGTCTCCACACTCAGACGTGCCGGTGTGTGATACCAAACATGTAACCTCCTCGCCGGTAAAGTCACCGGCAAATGACACACGGAGCGCTTCAGCTCGTCCGTTAGACGCACGATCTCCTACGGCCAGCGGCAAGGCGCCAATGATCAACACAACAGTTCTCGAACAAAAGGCGAAAGAAGTGATGGGCAAGGTTGGCATTTACACTACCTCTAACCCGAATCAGGACGTCAACAGTTTCTTTGAGACGGAAGTACAGTTGATGCAAGTGGAAAAGAACAAGGCGGGCGATGCCTTCAACAAGTTCCGGACGACCATAGTAAAGGAACTGGAGGAGAGGACAGCCTGGGGCTGGAAATACCTCAACGCCGGCTCCCACTACGACGGCACGAAGGTGAGATAACAAAGTGTACTTTAGAAACATCAACGAACTGCTTTCATTTCGTCTAAGCTTTGATGCTAAAAAGAGGCCTGATTTCTTTTTGATTTTGTTTTTGTTTTTGTTTTTTGTGAGTTTGGTTTATCAACGAAGGAAATCATAGTGCTTATAACAATACTATCCCATTCTTATAAATATCCCCCCCCCCCCCCGCAAAACTTGCACGAAGTGAAGCGGAATGAGAACGAAATCAGATCTTTGATGCTTGTAACGGCAAGTCCGAAGGGGATACGCGTTGGATACGCATCTCCTTTCTATCTTCAAATAGACTGTTCAGACTACCCCGACCGTAGCCTGAAAGTAGAAACGATATGAAGAAAACTTTCAGTTGTAGAAGTGTGTATAGTCATCCCAGTGACAGTGCTACCGTCATGCGGCAAAAAGGGCGTACCGGCATGCCTATGGAATCCATGATCAATTTTCAATCGACAGATGATATGGTTGTTTTTTTTTTATTTATTTTTTTTTTTTTACACCGCATACTTGTGCACACACTGTTCGCTGTATTCTTAACAAGGACTCACGGGACTTATGGGGCGGTCGGTGGTCCAGTGGTTAAGAGACTTGTCACCAATGCGAAAGGTCGGGGGTTCGAGTCCCACTCGGGACAAAGAATTTTTCCTTCTCGTACGTGACACCGTTCATTCGGGCCGATCGTCGGGGGTTCTCTCCGGGTACTCCGGCTTCCTCCCCCTCTGCTTTAGAAATGTTCAGCCAACCAAATCTGAAAAATAAATGCTGTTCTAAATTCCGAAATTTAAATAGCTGAGCTGACCCTTCGCACCACGTGATTGTAATGTGTTTATGTCCAGTGTGTGAGAGAATGCGTGTGATTCACGTGAGCGTGCGTGTTGGGTTCAGTTCGCGGCGCTTTGAGCCGATTCAGGAAATTGGGTAAAGCGCCTATACAATACTCATTATTATTATTATTATTCACGTGGCTCGTAAAGGTATGCAATCTTAACAAAAAGCCGTAAACATTGTGTTTTTAAAACTGCGACTCCTACGACTGTGCAGAATGCAGGCAACTCTGTCACAGTTGCAGAGTTGTCAGCGCTTCGGAGACTCTTATAAAACCAGTGCGTGAGTTTGCAGTGACTTCATTGTGCTTTTGGTCAGTGAGCGAGACACATCGCTACAGCTTTTAGCGGGTGTTGTGTGCTGCACGAGAACACTTGTCACTACGATCTTTCTCGCTCAATGTCAAAACGCAAACTGAGCTGTGAAACCAGGCTCCCTTTGGCTTGAAACCTCTGCAACTGTGACAGAGTTGAATGATTGTGCATCTTGTACAGTAGGATTAAAACAAAACAAAACAACAACAACAACAAAAAACCATAGTGTTTGTGGCTTTTTGTTGAGATTGCAGACCTGTAACATTTAACCTATAGGTGACGAGGGCCGACGAGATGGACTGCATGTTTTTCCCCACCAGTATACCGAAGGAGTGGCTGGAGGTGGTCCACGATGACGCACCACCAGAGTTCTGCTACATCAGACTGAAGACTTTGACAGGCGCTACAGAAGATATTGAAAACGAGGACTACCAGGAACTGAAGGATCTGTGTGAAGGCGGTTTCCTTAATTCCGTGAAATACCGGGACAAGATATTCCACATATTTGAGGAGGGAATGAAGCGGCATCGCCACGCGAGAGGTAAGGAAGTATGAACAGTTTTTTTCCGACGCAGGTTGTGGCGTAAGTGTACCTCAGTTCGCCAGGTGCAATAACTGATAAGACATTCTCTCTCTCTCTCTCTCTCTCTCTCTCTCTCTCTCTCTCTTTCTCTCTCTCTCTCTCTACCGGTATCACATATCACAAGCTCGACCTGGACTCGAACCCACGCTTCATCACCGCCGTGGCAGCGGTGACGGCCGTTCAGTAACGCAAGGGCTAAGTCCGATGCGCTACCTATTAGACCACCGCTCACCACCGCTTATTTCGTTCTTTCAATTTTTACAGCTGACCCAGATGCCAAACCAGACTGTCCGTCCTTCATGGTGCTGCTTGATGTCATCCCACGTGCAGACCGCAAAGGGCTGCGTACGATTTCCCTCGACCTTCTCCCGGCCCTGAAGCTGGACGGATGGCCCAAAGTGTCCAAGGCGTGTCTACGCCCGCTGACAAAGGACGCCCAGGATGCTATCAAAGCAGGAGGCTTCCACGTCATTCCTAAACAGTGCAAAGACGGTAGGCGAGATGTTATGATGAAATGCAAACCATACTGATTGCATAGAAAAGGAAACGGTAATGACTGCGAAGTGGTTACGAGTTAAACAAATAAAAGCGACATAAAAGGGACAGGAACCACTTGACTTTCACAAAGGACGTCCTTTGTGAAAGTTAAGTGGTTTCAGTCTGTCCCATACTGATTGCTTTGGTACTCAAACCCCCCACCCCTTCCCCACCACTCCCCCCACCCCTCACCACCCCACTGATCAGTAGTTCGGACAGCCCTCGAGCCAGTCCCGGAAACGAGGCTCCAGTTGAGAGTACATGTAACTTAAAACTGACAAGAGATATCACTGGCTCAGGTGGTTCTCGTGTTACCCTCGAACAATGCTCGAGTCGCCGCGATTAACTGATAAGGAGAGTGTTGTGTATTGAAAAAAGAAACATTCTTTTTCTGTTGTAACAGTACGTGCTACGCCGAATATACGAATTGTGGATGCATGGACATAATGTTTTCAGCTTACAACGGAAGATAATATTGCGAATTAAAATTGAAATGTCTTTCCGTGTAAAAACAAATCTTATTTAATTAAAATCTTATTTAAGTAAAAATAACTTTAAAAAACAACAACTCCCATACAGTTTGATCGAATCCCACATTCGTTAACCTTAAATTCTTATTTCAGGATTGTCAACATGTGATTTTCGTATGATTATTTGACCTGGTGGTAACCTATAATCGTAGGTATTTATGAAGTTTTGAAGGTACAGACGACAATATCATAATTTTGAAAAATGCTTCTTTTCTGTTGCAGCTGTCTACCAGCAGAAACGCCATCTATTGTGGCGCCTATCCTTCTCAACGGCGGAGAAATATCTCACAAAACACGCGGACAGGATACTAAGACATCCTACCGGAAGCTGTTCTTCCTCGTGCCGGAAGCTCGTAATGCGCATGCTCAAACGAATGCTGGAAATCTTCAAAGAGACCAACAACTCCCCCAGATGTAAAGAACCCAACCACAGCATGGTCATGTTGAAGAAGGCTACACAGGAACTCCGAAAAGAAATGCTTCCAAATTTTGAAGTATCGAGGTTCACAACGTTTCAAGTAAGGTTAAAAAAAGGGATACTCCGTTTGCGATTTTACTGTTCAAAAAGTAGAATTACTCCTCCCCTTCCCCACCGGCCCCTCCCCATACCTTACGTGTCTGTCTGTCTGTCTGTCTGTCTGTCTGTCTGTCTGTCTCTCTCTCTCTCTCTCTCTCTCTCTCTCTCTCTCTCTCTCTCTCTCTCTCTCTCCTGCCTAAGTGTATGATATATTGCCTTACATTTTTTGCCTTTCGGAATTTCTTTTTCACGCTTATCGTATGCAGTTGAAAATGCTTGAATTTTTTTTTTATTACTCTGTTTTGGCATTTTTTTTATTTTTACACAGCAGACAGTTACAGACATACTGTACAGGAGAAACTACATAATATATTCCTACAAACACACATGCGTGCATTACATACATACATACATACATACATACATACATACATACTTACATACATACATACATACATACATACATACATACATACATACATACATACATACATACATTAAAGATAATAGCAAAAGGAGAAAACAAAAGTGTGGGAAAAAGAAAGAAAAAAAGGCCACAAAAAAGAAGGCCAAAGGAAAAAAAAAAGGGGGGGGGGGTAGTAGCCCCTGCCACAAGGACCGCCATAGCATCATCTTACCGTCGTCCTCATCTCCATCATCATGCATGATAAAAATTGTCCCAGCTTCCGAGCCCTTTGTGGATTCCACCCATGACCTGGGAGGAACACCATTGGAGCAAACACGCACACACACACACACACACACACACACACACACACACACACACACACACACACACACACACACACACACTTTATGTTGATCGATTGATATTTTTGCAGATACGCACGCTGATGTGGGCGGAGTATTACATCGAGAAGCCAAGCTGCGACATGTGGACTCACCGGGAGCGGCGTGGACGGCTGCAAGAGGCCATCATGCACGTCAAGGACATGCTGGCGGGCACGAAGCACGTGGAGCACTTCTTTGTCCCCGACTACGACATCATGAAAGGCGTGCCTCGGGCAGAGAGATCCTTCCTCTACACACTGTTCTATATTGCTGAGAAACTCTTCTGAGTGCTGGAACAGCCCGATCAGGATGGGTGTAGTTCGTTGTTGTGCTCGGAACACCCCGGTCGTCACTTTGGAGTGAGACAGAGACATGTAGACGTGCGGTCGGTGGTCTAGTGGTTAAGAGACTTTGTCACCGATGCGGGAGGTCAGGGTTCGAGTCCCACGCGGGGCAAAGAATATTGTTCCTTCTCGTACGTGGCACCGTTCATTCGGGCCGATCGTCGGGGGTTCGCTCCGGGTACTCCGGCTTCCTCCCCCTCTGCTTTGGAACTGTTTAGCCCACAAAACTTCAAAATAAAATGCAATTCTACATGCTGAAACTTAAGTAGCAGAGCTGACCCACCGCACCACGTGATCGTAATGTCCATTGTGTGAGAGAATGCGTGCGATTCACGTGAGCGTGCGTATTGGGTTCGGCTCACGGCGCTTTGAGCCAGTTCAAGAAATTGGATAAAGCGCCTACGCAATGCTCAGTTATTGTTATTGTTATTGTTTGGGTGGGGTGGTGGTGGATGTGGTTGGGGTTTTCCCTGTCATGTTTCTTATCGTTGGTGTTGTTCTTCTTGCGCAATGCCTGCAGACATTCTCACTGACTGTAAAATAACCACAGATCTTGCAGCAACTTCACCGGTGTTTTGCTGGGCGTAAACCAGATGAACTATCCTTTAGCATGTTTTCAAGAGCAATCTGAAAACGTTCCTTTTTTTTTGTAAAGCCTTCCTGTAATTCCCTCAGCCGCGTGCTGGTCTTTGTTGCTGGAGCGGCGTGAGGCCACAAATAACTAACACCAGTAATTTTCTGTCCAGCTAGTCAGTTTCACCAGTGTATGTCCGTTCATCGTTGTATAACGTGCGTGAGGGGGAGCCGGGTTTGCAGAATGGTAGAGCGTTGGACTTCTAATGCTCGGGTCGTGAGTTCGATCCCGGCTGGGGCCAAATATTTGTGCTGGCTTTTTCATCGTTGCCCCGTCTTTGATATCACCCTATATGGTGGAAAAGGACGTTAAACCCCCAAACACCCAACCCAAACACCCATAACGTGCGTGAGTGTGAGTGAGTGATAGGCGCATAGGCGCAGAGTTTTATATATAAGAAATGCGCTCTACAAATACCATTTATTATTATTATTTTATTGTTAGGTAAACGCCGAGCATAGCCCTATTTATAAATGACGGCAGATATCTCCCCTTGGTATATCATAATCAGTGTCAGTACACTCGCTCCTTATCCTATATCAGCACACATTCTTGCACTCGTGATCATGTCTTGTTTAATTTGTGTGCGTATGCACAGTAACATGATATTAATTATGCCACTGTTTTTGAATTTATGGTACGGTATTTCAATATCAGACTGCGTCTTTGGTGTTTGTTGGTGATTGTGGTTGTGTTTAAAAAAAGAAAAACTTTTCGTGTGCTGCACTCAAAGAATTGAAGCTGGAAAGGACACGGTGTGTGTGTGTGTGTGTGTGTGTGTGTGTGTGTGTGTGTGTGTGTGTGTGTGTGTGTGTGTGTGTAAAATGATTTGCCGACCTCTTTAAGTGGTTAAACTTTTGCTGTTCTTTGTAAACGTGTGATTAAACAACATTTTCAGATGTACAGTTTTCGCTTTTCCCGTGTACTGATTTTCTCCATCAGCTGTATGTGTAACTTCGTCATCCACCCCCTCCCACCCCACCTCCCTCCAGTATAAACACACACACACACACACACACACACACATACACACACACACACACACACACACACACACACACACACACACACACACACACCCCGACTCTGACACAGAGAGGTGAAATAATGAAGTAGGGCCCTGAGCTCTATACGTGACGCTTCTTTTTTATCACTGATACTAACAGTATACATGTACCGCTGTGGTAGCTCGTTTATACTGCAAACGTCATTGTTGGCAAGACTGAGCGGAGATAATCACTACTGCAATCCTACTATAAATTGTAGCCGAGTGGTTTGGACCCTCTCGCCCACCACCCTAGGTTCTCCGGCCAGCTGTGTGCCGCCGGCTTTGTTCGCCTGTAGGCTACCGCTCGCGTGAAGCGTTGCGGATCCACGATAGCCACGTGTCAGTTAGTTGTGTTTGTTTGTGTCCATTTAGTGCTAAATATCTCCGCAGTCAATTAGCCTAAAGTTATCATGTAAACTATAGTAGTTTCGGAAGAGTTTGTACTTTTTAGTTATGTTTTGTTTTTGGCGCTGTTTTGTAGTTTAACGGGTGTATTTTGCCATTTTCACCCCTTTTCGAATGCGTGGTCCCGGCCTTTACGCTCTTCAATCGGCGATAGGGAATTCTCTGTATTTTGATGATGTTCGAAACTTATGCCATTTTAAAGTATTTTTCACGCTCTTTTGAATGCAGTTTGTTTGAAGTTTGTAGCTGTTGTATTACGCCCGCTATTGTTAGTTTTCTGTGATTAAACAAACAGATTTCGCTGCTACCCGAGCATCTAGCCCTTGTTTCTGCTGCGAGCGGCCGTTGCTTTCTTTGCGGCTCGCGCTGAGCGCATAAGTAGCCGCGAGCTACGCCTCACTACACAGTCGCCAGCCAGCCCTGCCGCGAGTCACTGCACGGATTGTCGCTCCCCGTTCTGCCATTTGTTGCTTGTTTTCCTGTTGCAATAAAACTCATGTCATAGCGACCGCTGTGTTTGCCTCCCTGCCTGCCTAACTCACTCAACACCACCACAAAATGTTTCACGCTTCAATTTTATAAGCAAGAGAAGCACTAATCGCTGCTCTGCTCTGTGCCATTTTATAGAAACAAAACAAAATAAACAAAACAAACAAAAAACAAAACACAGAACAAAACAAACCACACCACACCACACCACACCACACCACACCACACCACACCACACCAAACACAGAACAGAGCAGAGCAGAGCAGAACAGAATGAGAGCAGAAAAGAACAGAGCAGAACAGAACAGAGCAGAACAGAACAAAGCAGAACAGAACAGAGCAGAGCAGAACAGAATGAGAGCAGAAAAGAACAGAACAGAGCAGAACAGAACAAAGCAGAACAGAACAGAACAGAGCAGAACAGAACAAAACAAAAAAAACAAAACACATCACAACACAACACATAAAAACAAAACAAAACACAAACCATAAATATATGTTTATACACGCGACGCTAATAATTATCATAAGTGATGAGGAGTAAGGTAGTGTTGCGACCACAGCTAACCCATAGGTAGTAGATGGCATTGTATATGGCTCAACATATCATTAAGACAGACTGTTTCCAGCATACGGGCTCGCTCACACGTGAATCTATTCCAAAACAGTTGGCCATTGTGAAGCGGAGTAAACATGCAATGTTCGCTAGCAACCATTGGTTTGACGTTTCGTACGCCGACCTCTGCCGACGGAATGCCCAAACACTGATAAGCGTGAAACCGAAAGGATGTCTTCTCGGATAATGGGAGCATGTGTAAAACCCGCTGACGTCACTGGAAATTTACCGTCACTTGTGAGAGTGACAAGGCCTATACATAACTTGACACTTAGTCATTATCACGTCAGCATTTGGTCCAGACGCACGTGAGAAAGACCACAAGGTAAGTTTTCGTCCAGGTGTTTTTTGGGTTTTTTCTCTCGGCCTCAAACGGTCACTTATGTCACACTATAAGGCAATACCCGGCGGGCGGGTCTAACAGCGTGAATCCAGATCTGGTTGTTCTGTGGAACTCTCTTCCTGAGTTAGTGGAGGAGGCAGTCAGCATCACCGCATTCAGGAAGCACCTGAACACTCATTTCCTAAATGCATCAATCATCCCAGTAATCATCTGCACTTTAAAAAAAATGTTTCTTTCAAAAACCTCTCTCTACTGAAGCGCCGTGAGCACTCAGTTAGGGTGAAGCCGTGCGCTATACCAAGTTTCCATCATCATCATCATCATCATCATCAAAGCCTGAGTGGTACAGCGTTGGACTTTCAATGCTCGGGTCATGAGTTCGAATCCCGGCTGGGGCCAAATATTTGTGCTGGCATTTTTCTCGTTGCCTCGTCTTCCATACGTGGTGGGAAAGGACGTTAAACTCCTAAACACCCACCCAACCCACCCTCAAAGCCTGAGCGTAGAGGGTAGCCGGCACCAAGACAGGTAGTGACAGTTCCAAAACGACTTGTGTTAGAAATCAAAAAGCTATTTTTTACAAGCTAAAAAAGAAGAAGAAAAAGAAAACGATAAGTACTGGTGGAACATCACTTTCACTTTCACTTCGTTCGCAAACACCGAGGCTTTGTTTGTTCAGTAAGGACAGCGTAGGTGGCATGTCCGGTCCTCTACCGCGTATTCAAGTTCAGTGAATGCTGACATACTCAGATACAGTGACTTCAAGCCACTGGTGTGAGGTTACAACGGGGCATCGGAGTAACATTTATTCGAGTACTCACACACGATGATAGCCGTGCGTGTTGCTGTTGCAGTCTCAGCTGTCTCTCGGTCGTCTTGAGTTGTACGTCAACAAAAGCCGCCGTGTGGTATAAGAAAGTCGACGATCCACTTTTTCTATACTGACTTCAGTGGATAACACGACAGACCTATTTGCTAGAAAGGTAGTACTCAATAGCCCACCTGATACTCTCTCTCTCTCTCTCTCTCTAACTGTAGGTACGAAAATTGACTGTTCCATGTTACCTACCTGTTTAGCGTTGTAAATATACTCTCTCTCTCTCTCTCTCTCTAACTGTAGGTACGAAAATTGACTGTTCCATGTTACCTACCTGTTACCGTTGTAAATATACTCTCTCTCTCTCTCTCTCTCTCTCTCTCTCTAAAGTTTCATGTTCCAGTTATAAGTACGTTCGAAGGTAGGTTTTTTTGTTTGTTTGTTTTTTTTTGTTTTGGTTTTTTTTTTTGGGGGGGGGGGGGGGCGGGTTGAAAATTGGTCACAAGACCAAAACTTCAAACGTTTTCAAATAAAGGTATTTCAAATTCTCTCTCTCTCTCTCTCTCTCTCTCTCTCTCTCTCTCTCTCTCTCTCTGCGTGTGTGTGTGTGTGTGTGTGTGTGTGTGTGTGTGTGTGTGTGTGTGTGTGTGTGTGTGTGTTTCAGGACAAACAGGAAAAGGTGTACACGGAAGAGTGAAATCCAGCCTGACCGACTATGCCGAAGAGTGGCGGTGCGGGCAGGGGAGGCGGGCAGAAGGGAGGACGCGGCGGCACCTCCTCCGGGACATCCAGCAGGCCGGCCTCGGCAGCGTCCAAGAGGCAAGATTCCGAGAGAGGCAGGGGGTCGGCCAGAGGTCACGCACGCCCTGCAGGCTCACAACAGCCCCAGCAACACAGAAGCAGACAGGCCACCTCCAGTGCGTCAGCTTCAACAGGTCACAGACCTTCCGCTGCCGGTCAAGGTCACCATTCGAATACCAGTAACACGCATGGCCACCATTCAACAAACGACACAGGCAAATCGGCCACGTCCGGAGCGACTCGCAAGGGATCAACCTCAAGCACGTCAACTGCTGCAAGTAACCCACTAGGCGCGACTGGAGGCTCCGAGAAAACTTCTACTGGAAGCAGGCAGCAACACCGAGCTAGCCGTAAACCACACGAGAACAGTCAATCCTCTAGCACAGCGAAAGCACCAGCTTCATCAAGCCGAACATCCTCCGCTGGTTGTCAAAAGCAACATCAGAGTACAGGCAAGACGCACGATCAACATTTAACGCACGACCAAAGCAAATCATCTGGAGCGGCTAGTAAAGAAGCCGGTGGCGTCAGGCCCAGATCCGCGGGGCCTAAGGCAGTAGACAGATGCGAGTCCGCGAAACCAGCCACCAAAAACCAGAAAAGTTCACGTGCATCAGCTCCTGGCTGTGATAAGCCGCAGCTTGATAAGCAGCGCGGGAAAAAGGGATGGCATAGTGAGGATCTGACGAGCGCACAACAGTCACAAACGATGACACATTTTTCATCTGGGGCTAGCGACAGATCATTCAATGATCATTATGGGGCATCTTTTGAACCGGACAGTCTTCATCTTCAGCAAGCCTCCAGGCCAGCTTCCACTCGGACACGCACCAGCGGCAAATCCACCATTAACAAGTCCAAACTGGAGCAAACTGCCAGAGAAATAAAGGATCACTTGATGATTGTCGGAGTTTCCCACCCTGACCGGGACCTCAGAAGCTTTTTTGACGCTGAGGTGAAGCTGCTACAAGAGGAGAAAAATGAGGCAGCCAACTCCGTCAACCAGCTGCGGACAGCCATACTGAAGACACTCAACAGCAGCTTCCCGTGGAACTGGTCTTATCTCAACTCCGGCTCGCACTACGATGGTGTGAAGGTAATACGATAATTATATATTTACTATTACAGTGTCCAAAGCACCAGGCATTATTAAGCCAGTTACCAAGAGTGGCCGATCCATCAAACGCGACGTCCAGTGTCTGCTGCAGTTTTAGTCTTTGGGACTAGGACTTACTTCCACCACTACCCCAGCCCACCTCACGAAAGAAATCACAGATCTGTGGTATACAACTCTCTCTCTCTCTCTCTCTCTCTCTCTCTCTCTCACACACACACACACACACACACACACACACACACACACACACACACACACACACACACACACACATATTCGCGCATACACAAAAAGGAAAAAAGCCTTCCATGGTAGGCTTCTCTCTTTTTAATTTTATTGATATACGACTATACATATGTCAATTTGTTTGCATTTGTTGTTCGTGATCTGTGACCAGGTAACAAGGCCTGACGAGGTGGACTGCATGTTCTTCCCCGTAGACGTGAATCAGTGGCTGGAGGTGGACTACGATGGCGCACCATCCGAGTTCTGTTACATCAAACTGAGGAAGCCTGGGGCTGGCAAAGAGGATGAAGAGAAGTACACACGACTTGCAGATCTTTGTGAACTTCATGAAGATGACCTGTACTTGAGTTCTACAAAGTACCGGGACAAGATTTTCGAGGTCTTCGAAGTCGAGATAAAGAAGCACAGACTTGCAAGAAGTGAGTACACAGCATGTCTAACTATTGTGATTCTTCCTGTTATTGTGGCTACGTTGGTATAATTCTCCCCCCTCCCCCACCACCCACCCACTTACTGCAATTTGCACCTGCTGTAAATGCACTACGACCATCTAAACAACATTACCACAAGGTAACCCCAACCCTAAATCTAAACCTAACCCTAAACCGATCTAATCAGGCGAACTCTACTAAATGAGCGCGGCTTCGTTGGTATAGTTCGCCCGGCTGATACGGCCTGAGGGTGCGGGCTGTACTGAATGCAAATGGTGACAGTTTTATGTTTTATGTCCACAGACCTAAAAAAAAAAAAAAAAAAAAAAAAAGATAGACCCCCTGCGGTGCTGGAAGTGTGACGCCGCCGCGCGCCATGTTGGGAGTACCTGGAAGTGCCAGACGCTATCAGCTGTTTACATAGCGCGCATAGCATTGGCCAGACGCTATCAGCTGTTTACATAGCGCGCATAGCATTGGTCCGCTTTATCTTACGTCACATTTCTAAAGAACTTTGTATTTCGAACGAGGCGTCCTGTAACACAGAGCCTTTGAGTTCTGGTATTCGCAAGATGGCCGCGATGGCGACACTCGCAAGCAGCGGTGGCGGCGTGCGGCGGTGGGTCTATCTTTTTTTTAGGTCTGTGTTTATGTCCCGTTGTGTAAGGCACCAAAAAACCTTTCCAGTTTCAAAACTGGTAGGCAGGTTGGTAATATTTTCTTTTGGCGTTTTCCTTGTTGCTTCGGATGTTTGCGTTTATTTTAATTCCCGAGAAGTATTCTTCCTGTTGGTAAACTCAAAAGAGTTTTGAATTGCCCATCTGAGATATTTGTGCTGGCCTTTTTCTCGTTGTCCAGTCTTTGATATCACCCTTACGTGATGGAAAAGGACTTTAAACTCATAAACACCCACCACACCCACGCATCCCACCCGCCCATCGGAGATAGGGACCGGCACAGGCCAAAGGACGCAACCGTACGATGCTTATAATGTCTTTCGTTCGTTCGTTCGTTCGTGTGTGTGTGTGTGTGTGTGTGTGTGTGTGTGTGTGTGTGTGTGTGTGTGTGTGTGTGTGTGTGTGTGCCCAAACCTTTGCGAATAAGATATAACTAGTGTAAGGACAGGTCGGCGTGACGAAACAGTTTGGATTGCGAACGAAGGAACATTAACGAAAAATTTTATTTATTTATTTGTTTATTTCTATTTCGTGAACCCATGATTCATTCTAATTCGCTTGCTTCCAGTTGATCCGGACGCCAAGGCAGGCTGTCCTTCCTTCATGGTGCAGCTGCGAGTCCGTCCACGGGGCCGCGGGGTGCCAACCATCGACCTTGACCTTCTGCCGTCCTTGAAGCTGGAGGGTTGGCCTAAAGTCTCCAAGGCGTGTCTGAGGGGGCTGAGAAAGGATGACAAAGACGCTATCAAAGCAGCGGGCTTTCACGTCATCCCCAAGCAGTGCAAAGAGGGTACGAACCTTGCTAAGCGTTGAACTAGCTGGCATCTGCGAGGCCTTCAAAATAACTGGTGCACGAATCGAAAATGGAAAGCACATAATTATAAGGTCACTGCTTCTTGACTAGTGATTGGAGGTTTTCGTAGGGTTGCCAGATTCTTGAATTGCTTATGGACAGTGAGAACTGGGCGAGTGTATTCAGCAGCCACGCATTCAATTGTGTTTGTGACCCGTCCACCCCCCCCCCCCCCCCCCCCCCCCCATGATTCCATGATGCGATTCTTATGCAAATGTCATTTCATACATGCTGTCTAGAAGTATGTACTGTTGCGCTAGCCCCTTCTACTTCTCTTATTGGTTTCATTATTCTGCTTACCTTGGACCTTTGGAATGTAAACTACATGTCTGGTGCACAAAAGCGTCATTTGTGGCACGTTTCTGTTTTCAGCTGCCTACCGCAAAACAAAACACCTTCTGTGGCGCCTTTCCTACTCAGCGGCGGAGAAACACCTCACGCTTCATGCAGACGGCAAGCTGGCCAACCCTGATGGTTCCCCAACCTGCCGGAAGCTCGTAATGCGCGTGCTCAAGAGGCTCCTGGAAATTTTCAAAGAGGTCAATAACTCCTTTGTGCGGAAGGAGCCCAACGAGACCTTGATCCGTCTCCAGCAGGCAACAGCGGTTGCCCGGGAATGGCTGCAGCTGGGACACGAATTTGAAGTGTCAAAGTTCTCAAGTTTTCAGGTGAGTTAGAAAAGAAAGAAACACCTCAGAGAGAAAAGAGGAACTAGAAAGAGTAGAGCACTTACACTATGTCAGGCACACCCAGTGTTGTAAAGAGAGCGCCAAGAATTTGACAGCACAAATTGCGCAGGCCTCCCGGTGGCGTATGGCTTCTTTACCCGCACGATTTATGTTTTCATTTTTGTTTGCCCGCTTTAAACAACGTTGATTGCGTCAGTGTGAATATCCGCTGGTGGTGCTACAGGCCCTGGCCAGAAGACAAGCAAAGAAAGAGAAGAAATCATGCCTGGTAAGGGATGTAACCTTCGGAACATCGATTCTTTCCCTGCAGAAAAGGAAAGGAAACATTCAGTAAGCTGCCAGAATACTTGAAAACCAGACGTTTAACAGTAATAGGAATATTGTGAGCGTTCGTTTTGCGCCTGTCGTGAAAGTTGAAATAGAAAGAGCCGCCACGTTAGATTTTGCTGAAATTCAGTTGTTGCTGTGAACAGAACAGTTTACTTCTTGTCCACCAGCAGCAAACTTGGAAGTAGAGATTTAAAGATGCACAGAAAACATGCTGCATCGTGAGAAACTAACCGACTTATCGCCCGAAACGTATTGTATCCTTGTATGTCTCAGATTCGCACGCTTATGTGGAACGAGTACTTCAAGAAGACCAGCCCAGGTGCATGGGCGAACGAGAACCGCCGTGGGCGGCTGCAGGACGCTCTGGTGCACATGAAGGACATGCTGGCGGGCGACCTGCACGTGGAGCACTTCTTTGTCCCGGACCTTGACATCATGAAGGACGTGCCACGTCAGGAGAGAGAGTTCCTCTACATTCTCTTCTCCATCGCCAAGGATCTCTTCTGATGACACATGGGCCCGTTGATCAACTCGAAAATGACTTTACTAACACTACTGGTAACAGGTTACTGCATGGTGAAGACGTGATGCAAGCTGTGTGTACGCAAGAGAGTACTTTAATTTTTAGTCAGTTACTGACAAGTTCTGGACTGTACGGTATGTGTTTTCATAGCGTGCAGTAACTTCAGTCTTCACACAGGTATCCAGTGAGGAGAATCCGGATGGTTAGTAATAGGACTTACTTGAAGTACAGTATATATGGCAAATAGTTGAATAATACAACAATTCAAAACTTTCATACCGAATCCCCGCCCTCCACGAGAACAACCTATACTGCTATAAATGGAAAAAGTACTTTTGGGTCTTTCGCCAGTGAAGTGGACTTGTGTCTGACCAAAAGATTTCCGAACACGCTTGCATTCCTCGTGCAATTGAAGAAAAACAAGATGACAAAGAAGAAGAACACGAAAAAGGAGACAACCAAGAACACGACAAAAAAGAAGAAAGCGTACTACAGCAGCAACAACAACCACCACAAGAGACAAAAATCAGCTTTTAATTGTGATTTTACTTTATGTTTTCAGCAGCAGTGATACTGTGATACTATTGATATTTATTGTCGCCATTTTTACACAGTTGGTCGGTTTGGTACCGCGATTTGTTGCTAACTTTGGATGGCTGCAGCGATGCCCTATCCTTATTTTATCACCGATATTATTGTAATGTTCTTTCCTTATAAAATCTGTAACATTTATAGACTCACTATTGCTAAAAGCACGGGCTTTATTGAGGCAATATTTGTATATGTATAGCCGAGGGTAGGGAACGTATAAACCGAGTGGTTTTTCGTTCCCTACCCTTGGCTATATATGACTGATGCACTGCTATCTAAAGTGTCTGTGTTCGTAACGCCGCTGAGATGGCAAGCTGCTGCTTCCGAATCACTAAGGTTACTTGCCAGATAGAAGCACATGCTTTATTTGGCCCTCGCGGCCGTTTTCGTGACTGTTGCTTCTAATATGAGAGAAATACGACTTCCTTTGAGCCTACGGCAATTCCTGAACAGACTGGGACTCGACAAATCTTCTAAAAATAGCCACCAGTCAGCGCCGCCAAGCTGGTCCTCAGTCCGCAACCAAATACCGTCGTCTGCTCAGTACGCGGTACAACTTCTAGAACAACATATACGCCGGTCAGAGTCGCCACAATGGTTTCAGGCGCTACTCATTGTGACCCATGTGACTGATTCTGGTGCACAGATTAAGCACATTCGATTTCAAGTTTCCCACGCGACATTGTGTGCCTGTCATATGTATTGAGACTGTAGGAGAGACAGCAGCTTCATGCGCCAGTAAACCCCTCATAATCAGCTCCATAGTTTTGCAGTAGGTGGGTCTACTGGCATTTTATATATGTACAGGTTTTTTTTTTGTAGTACTTTATTATCCCTTTCGGGAAATTCGGGCTGCTTTCTCCGGGGGCCGGGGAAGCGCGTCGCCGCAGTGCAGCGCCACCCAATACTTATCCTATAATTATTTTGTACAATTTTGCTAGGGGAGGACAGCCGGATAACCTGGAGAGAAAGCCCCGATGAGCAGCCCGGTAGCCAGGAAAAACTAGTATCACTTATCACAAGCTCGACCTGGGCTCGAACCCACGCTTCATCGCCATGACATTGGTGACGCCCGTTCAGTAGCGTAGCGGCTAAATCCGACGCGCTACCTATTAGACCACCGCTCACCCCATTCAGTAGCACTTAAATGTATACCTGCACTTGTGTGACGTCACTTCCTTATCAGTCGACCCTTTTGATACAGCAGGGGACCAATCAGAGACAGACAGTTGTTGAGGCCCGTCATTAGATTCGCTGAACTGAGTAGGCGCCTGTCCATACATAGACGTATACAATACTGTACAGTTGTGCCTTCTAACGAAGTTAATGTTTTTCGTGTATTGATTCATCGCATCAATTGTGTGATTTATCATATCGTTGAAGTAAACCTAACATCATATTCCGCACCCAATGTATTTGTAGCCTTTCAGATAGACAGCTGAAACATTTGTCTCCGTTTCCCGTGTACTTTTATTTTGCGAGTTTTGTAGTATGAGTTTTGGGTGGTGTCTTTGTGGTCCTTCTTTTAGAATAAAAATATCTATATATTCTCTCTCTCTCTCTCTGTATGTATGTATGTATGTATACGTTCTATATATTGCTGCGGGTAAGTATCTGCAAATGAACTGCTGAGCTTGACTTCAGTCTTTTTCACTGAAATCATACCAGCAGTCTTTTTATTTCGTCCACTGTCATGTGAAATTTGTGTGAACAGAAGGTGAATGGGACTAAATGTGTTGTAACCCTCGCATCACTGGAGATAGGGGGAAAACGTCCTCAGGCAAAAAAAAACAATAACCCAAACAAACAAAACCCACACACAAAAAAACAACAACAACAAACCCAAACAAAACAAAACAAAACAACACACACACACACACACACACACACGCACGCACGCACGCACACAGATCGTCTGTGGCGGGGTGAAACATCTTGAGCAAAAATGTCATGCTGCTCTCCGAATCTGTTTGCACGGTCACATGACTGACGTTAGTGGTAAACTGCGTTACAGTACAACATGATTCAGGGCTTTGCCACCTCGTGTCGGCACGTCCTCTGCCGGTAAGTACAAGGCTTGCTAAATGCACGCAGGCAAGCTACGGTTGGCCGCGCATGTTTTTATGCACCTTTCCGCGTCCCGTGTTTAAAAGGCAAACCAGGTTTGTACAGGCGACAGAAATGTAACCACCTTAGATAACCTGCAGCGCCTAACAAACGGCGTTTACAGGTGGCTGTAATTATAGCTTTCGCAAAGTTTCCCGAGGCCGTCGTGTGTTGCTGGGTCATCAGTTGTCACGTATAAGTATTGGAAGGCACATGACGAAAATGGTGGTCGGTTTACACATAAAATTTTGTGTACGCCGTCGTCGGCACAAGAACGGGTATCGTGTTTCAATGCATGGCTGAAGTCGAGGGACGACTCGACAAAAACTGTCGGTACCAGCACTGATCAGTGTCAGTGCACCCACCACTGGAAACAGTTGTCGTCCGGATAAATATCCAAACACTATGATAGTTACAGCATCAAATTACTCAAAGAGCGGCTACACAAACACCTATGAGCCAGGTGTGTTCACACTGTGTTACTGATCTGCCTTCTCGGCGCGTTGTCGAAACACTATTCAACGCCGAATGTCTGCATCTCCTTAACACCGCTGTCACCAGGAAGAAGAACTTACAAGCTTGGATTGACAGTCTGCAGTACTAGTGAGTGAGGACCCACAGGATGGAATGACATCTTTGTCGGGTACTTCAATCGTGCGGCCGGCCTGTCAGTAGTGTCGCCCAGACATCGTCAGTTGTCTATGGCGCTTCCAGGAAACCGAAAGTAGCATGAGTTTTCTCAGAAATCATGTTCCTGCGAACAGAACGGAATCAAAAGACACTGAGCCTTTGGCGGAAGTAAGGTTTAAGTGTGTCGGGCTAGCGCTTTGGCGGAAGTAAGGTTTAAGTGTGTCGGGCTAGCTCGACTTTGTGGTGGCCGGTACCTTCAAGTGTACGGCGTTCAAGTGGTAATCAGTCCTTACAGGCATTGCTCACCAGGGATGTGTCATGTGGTCGACTCTAACCGGCGGTAACGCTGGTTGACTAACAACTGGATTGTGGCGGCCGGTCAGATTTATGCCAGTAACAGCTTCAACACGGCCCGCCTGCCACCAAATCAGAACTGATGCCGAACACTGCACTGACTGAAGTGTGTGTTACATACTGTTGGAATGACGTAAATTCGTTGCGATACTAGTATTGCCGGTCGTGTGTGAGATGTCAGTGGCGACCAGTACAGGGGTGTTTCTCTTCATCACAACGGTAGCGCGGCTTGTAAAGCGCACGGTCATATCCCGACCACGGCACACCTTCGATCGTCTCGTACACAGCGCGACCGGCAGCGTATCCAGTACGTAGGACCGACAACGTGTTTTGCGGCGTCTCAGTGAGGAATGGCGATTGGCGAACTGATTCGCGGCCCAGACGCTGCTGGTAAGGCTTACGGTTTTTCTACAGCAACTCTGGTGGTAAACCCTTTGACGACTACAACATGTTGATATTTCAGTTTGTTAACACTTTTGATCCGGCTGTAGGGCAAACTGATCCGGCCGCCAAAATATTTGCTCGAAACGCACTTTAATCACTGACTAGCCACGGAGATTTACTTTTACCAAAATCACGTAATGCTGTTTAAGCAGTGTATGCCTTACCGGGGCCGTATACATATTTTACGTATAGTGTTTTTGAACACATGAAGCAGACTGGAACTGCGCAGCTGACACGGTGCAGCGTTTTGAACTGCGGGCCTGCAGTCGGTAAAGACTCTGAGACAGCAGCCTCCGTTAGTCATTTGACAGCGGAGTGCGCTGCGGCTGGCGTGTCACATTCACTGGTCTTATGTGTGTCAAACTAATATGCGCGACTGACATACAACACATTAAACAGATGTGTTCATGGAACGCATAAAATGTGGCTCTTGGCAGGAAAAGTCTCAGTGTGTGCTCACACAAACAACAAACTGATATATTAGGCGTCCATTTTTGTTTAGTATTTGGTTAGACAATTCACGAACTAGTTATTTAGTCATATTTATTCTGATCAGCCATTATTTCACTGCCGACCCCCCCCCCCCCCCCTCTCTCTCTCTCTCTCTCTATCACACACACACACACACACACACACACACACACACACACACACACACACACACACACACACTCAATGGCGCGCAGACGCGTCTCAGCTGAGTATCCGTATTGTTTAGAGTCACGAGCCTGTCAAAATATGGCTTCAAGTTTCGCGGCCCAGCACTGACGGAGCCACAACACGGTCTGTGACACCTACACCAGTTCCTCTGTACACGTGCAGCTAATCTGGTGCTAAATCTGGTGCCGAACGGCAACTAAAGCCCGTTCACTGTGTGCTTTGCGTTTCGACCCGCTCAGTCGAACTATAGGCACTTGTTAATTTTTTGTATTCAACAATGAAATGGGTTTTCCGGGTTGGTGGTTCAGAGAGAGAGAGGGAGAGGGTGGGTGATTGGGTGGGTGTTTGGGGGTTAACGTCCTTTTCCACAACATGGGTGATATCAAAGACGGGGCAACGATGAAAAAGCCAGCACAAATATTTGGCCCCAGCCGGTATCGAACTCACGACCCGAGCACCAGAAGTCCAACGCTCTACCATTCGACCACCCCGGCTCCCCAAGAGAGAGAGTCAAGTCAAGTTTATTGCGTTACAGGCCTTTTTTTCCCCCCATACACATGGGAAGTTGGGGGATGGGGGGGGGGGAGACACAGGAGAGAGAGACAGACTACTGGAGGGCAACTGAAATCCAAAATATTTGCTCGAAACGCACTTTAATCACTAGCCGGATTTGCTTTTACCAAAATCGTACACATGGGAAGTTGGGGGATGGGGGGGGGGGGGGGGGGGGGAGAGAAAGACAGAGAGTGAGAGAGAGACTGACTGTACTGAGCTTTGAGACTATCGACAATAGTTACACTATTCTTTCAAGAATTTACAAGTTAGAAGGGGCGCACTTTTTCTGTAGTTTTGCTCTCGTTAATGGAGGGAAATGATTGTTATTTTGTTGTTGATAGTAATAACTGATTAATGCCTGCGCCTTGCGGTGAGGAACAGCGAATATCAACAAAAACAACAAGAGGAAATCAATCGTAGTTCGCGACCACAAACAAGTCAAGTTGTATTTCACACTCTCTGGGCGCATTCAAAAAAATTACAGTTAACGTAACTACTAGACGACCAGGTAAATAAGACTGTAGGACTATGATATTCGAGTTAGTCATTTGTGTTGCTTGATCGTCGGTTTATTAATATTGTTTCTTGCCCTATACTACTGTAAATGAATTGAATAAAAGAATTCCAAGTGTGGCTGGCGCATACAGTAACATGTACAGTTTTTGGTGGGGATTTTTGTTGTTTGTTTAGGTATTTAGGGGTTTTTTGTTTTGTTTTTGTTGTTGTTGTTGTTGTTTTGCTGGTTATGCTGACCAGGGACAGTGGAAACCCCGGAAAATCATTTCCGCGGCGTCGCTATGTATGCTCTTGCTTGATAAACTACTTCTTGTGTCCGTTCCGAAAGCCTCAGTTTTTTTTGTTTCCAAGTGATTATTCATTGTGTGTGCTTAGCAGCTTCGAATTTACAGACTTGTAGATACTGTCACCGCAAATCGCCCTTTTATAGCTGAAATACAGAATTTCTAAATCCGATTTTTTGGGGGCAATATTTCTTGATAAACTTCATTTTCCCTTTGAGACATTTCTTCCTTCACCTTACTGACATCAGTTATATGTTTATATGTTTTCTTGTGTAATGCAGATTCCAAACAAAATGTTGGAATGTCGAAAGTTTTGATTTTTTTATATAGTTATTTTGGCTTGATTTTGGTCAATGCGCCCGCGACGATGATTATAAGAGGGATAAAAATTTAATAGGCGCTTCCAGCCACCCGTATACACTGTCTATGTGCTGACAGCGCGGTTTTGCAGCGAGAGGAGAACTACACGTGGGCTGAATTGCTACTTGTAGACGTGAAAACAAATTCAATTTCCCGAAACGTTGGTGTGCTACTACTGTACATAGTCGTGTGGTCAGCTGATCAGATTCTCTCCGACCGTGTTGTGTAGGCGTACAATATGTTTGGCTTGGTTCATTAGGGCTGTATGAGGATAGGATTCAACCAGACAAGGATCAGATTAGCACTTAAATAATAAATAAATAAATAATAAATAAATAAATAAATAAATGTTTCCCTTTTCTTGTAGGTTTTTGACAGGTTGACCTCTTCATTCGGCCGATCTGCAGCTAATGGAAGCTGAACCGCAATTTCCGTACTGAAAACAACGAACGAACAGCCATGGCCGCAGGTGGTACGCCTTGTCCACATTGCGGGAAGACCTTCAAACAACTGTCGCGACATAAGTGCAAACAAGCACCTCAGCCTCCAGTGTCAGTCAAAGACGAAGACACAGAACCAGAAGTTCTAGACGCTAAAAGTCGGTCCGCTACGATGAACAGAGAGGAACACAGTTCATCAAGCTCACCGGTGACTCAAAAGAATTCTGAAACGTGTCCGTACTGTAAGAAACCCTTTAAGCAGCTCTCTCGCCACAAGTGCAAAATGGATCCTAGCACTTCTCCTGCCCGTGAAACCACAGACGCCTCCAGTGACGACGACAAAGAGGCCACGGCAAGGTCACGGGAAGCACAAGATGTGCCGAGGAATGTCCGTCCAGAGGAGACATGTCCGCGCTGTAGCAAGACGTTCAAACAGCTCTATAGACACAGGTGCAAAATGCCTCCAGGTCCCAACTGTCCTTCACCCACAGAAACTGCCGACAACGATGCGAACACCGAAGAATGTGCCCCGCGCAATGCACAAAGAACACGGAAAAATACAGAAGCAGGACAGACTTGCCCTGACTGCAAGAAAACATTTAAACAACTTTTTCGGCACAAGTGCAAAATGACTCCAGATGTACATGACACCAGTCCCGGCTTCGACGACGATGCGACCACCCTCGAAAATAGCTCAACAACAGCATTGGTTCAGGGAAATGTCGAGGAAAGACGGCAGATATGTCCGCATTGTAAGAAAACATTTAAACAGTTGTACAAACATAAATGTAAAATGGTATCCGCCAACATAGATGGATTGGGCTCAGTCGGTGACCAGCAGCTCGATTCCAATGAAAGTTCAACTGAAGCGTGCGCCGGTTCAACGAAAGCCCCAGAAACACAGAAGGCAACTTCTGAAGGACAGGCGTGTCCGTCCTGCGGGAAAACGTTCAAGCAGCTGTCTAGACACAGATGCAAAAATGATCCAGGCTACAGCACAGACACGCCCAATTCAAACAGCCGACAAACGCCTTGCCGTGAAGAACTTAACCCGTCTGACAGTGGAAAACAGCAGTGTCCTAACTGCGGAAAATTCTTCAAACAACTCAGGCGACATAAATGCAAGGCGTCGCTGTCTTCTGGGGAATCTCGTTCGCCCACTTCTTGTTTTCCTCACACAGGTTCAGTTGCTGAAACCCTTCCCGGTGCTTCGCCTGGTTTAGGGGACGATGGGCAGACTAACGCAGGCCAAAAACAAAACAGGAATTTAGCAGCAGGGAGGCCTCAGTATTGTCTGACGTGCAGAGAGCCACACGAGCCATGCCCTCGACAACCTTGTCTGCCACGTGACAATCGCACAGAGTCGGGAGATTCTGGGTACTCGAGTGTCTCGGGTACCTCCTGCGGTACAAACCTGGAACGGACCTCTGACACAGAAGATAATGAAGACAAATACGATTACGGAGAGGAGGAGGGAAAAGATGGAGAAGAAGATGAGGAGGAGGACGACGAAAGGGGAGCCAGCTGCGAAAGAACACAAACAAGTCGACCAACGTTACCGCATGCTGCACGGACACCCTCATCTCAAACAAGGACTACGTTAATCAAAATACCACTAGTAAAAGACCGATCAGAGGCTACCAGAAACCAGAAACCAAACGTTCTCTTCACATTGACAAATGATCAAACCAGCAGTTCAAGCATTGCCACAGGCACAGGTGGGAGAAACCAAGTCAAAAGCCCTTCAATCTCACCCAGTGATTCCCGACCACTCTCTTTTCCAACAAAAGAGACAGCAGGCATACCCGACAAAGCCGAAAAGCCCCCTCAGGATGAACGCGGCTACAAAACCCTGGTCGATGTCGAGAAACTGACGGAGAAGGCAAACGAAGTCATGAAACTGGCAGGGATAAATGTATCTGCTGGACCAGCCCCAAATGATCACTTGCTTAAGAAGTTTATCAAAGACGAAGTGGAATTACCCCAACGTGATATCAGTGACATTGCAGACGTCTCCCGCAGCTTCCGAAAGAAGATTGATGACAATCTTAAAGAGAAAACAAGCTGGGCGTGGGATTACCTCAACTCCGGCTCACACTATGACGGTACTAAGGTATGCAAATTTGGCTCTCAGAAAAGGAAACTAGTTTTCAAGGTAGGCACAGTTGTTTAGCTGTTGCTGTGGAACTTTTTGGTTTGTGATTGTCCGAAATGGGTATTAAGTCCTGTTACATGTAGCTCTCTACGTTTGAGTTTTGTTGTTGTTTGTTTGTTGTTGTTTTTGGGGGGTTTTGGGGTTGTTGTTTTTTGTTTGTTTGTTTGGTTGGTTGTTTGTTTGTTTGTTTTTTGTTTTTTTTTGTTTTTGTTTTTTTTTGGGGGGGGGGGTTGGGGGGAGAGGGGGTGAAAGGACACTTGAAATGCGCTTGAAGAAACACTTGAAGTGTACTTAAGACACTGAATTGCACTTGAAAGGAATCTTGAAAAATCTTGACAAGCCTAGCACTCCGTGACGTTTTATTTAGTTCAAGCCCCAAGATCGAAAAGTGGAGAATCGTTCTCGTTATTTCGCTTTTCTTCACTGCCTCAAGAAGGGTTGAATTTCCCTTTCTAGGCGGACATAATTATATGGTTTCATTGGTCTTCCTGAAATCCAGAGTCATTGTCCATTGTTCAGGTTACCAGAGCCGACGAACTGGACTGCATGTTCTTCCCCAAGATCCCCGCGTCGTGGATGGAAGTAGTGCACACTGGAACGCCGGCAGAATTCCGCTTCTTGAAGCTGAAGCAGATTCCTTTCCAAGACACTAAACTGCAGAAACAGTACGATGAAGTCAAAAGCCTTTGTGTCGACGCAAAATATCCTCACTTCATCAGCTCAGATGCGTTTCGGGCGAAGATATTCAAAGTCTTTCAAGCAGCTGTTGATGACTTCAGGCGGGCAAAGGGTGAGGCTTGTGTTTTGATAGTTTGAGTTTCGTGTCGTGCTGCAAAACAGCACTGTGGTTCAGGTAATATGGTGGACCTTTAGCTAGCTGTGGAAGATGTGTATGGTATATTTTACCGTAGTATGTTTACAACTTAAATTGTGAAAATTTAGCAGTTTTAAACATTCAGTTTTGGGTGATACCAAAGAGTCTTTGAGCTTATACCACAGTACTTGACGTATATGCATAAAACTTAAAAATTAGTGTGCCGGTCAGCATACAGTATTTTTTGTGTGGAAAATTAGGTTTTAGAGTCACACAGTGTGTGTGTGTGTGTGTGTGTGTGTGTGTGTGTGTGTGTGTGTGTGTGTGTGTGTGTGTGTGTGTGTGTGTGTGTGTTTTACTGTATGTGTGTGTCCTAAATTCATAACCTAAAGACAACATCTTGCTGCCAACAAATGTCTTAGGACAAAAATGTGGATGTGGGGAAGGAATCAGTTTGTTTTGTTCTGTTTTTTTTTTATCCTTCGTCTTTTTCTTTGGACTTTTTCTAGATAAAGTGGTGAGAATTTTCTTACCTATTTCCATTTTCAAATTTCAAACTTAAAAAAGTTAGGAGCAGTGCCTTTAAATTCATTTAACTTTGTCTGTACAGTTCACCCACACGCCAAACCAGGCTCTCCATCTTTTCAAGTGGAATTGCTGGTCATTCCCAGCTCAGAGGGGGGCGGTCTTAAGCCAGTTGACGTCGACCTTCTGCCCAGTATACGCTTTGAAGGCTGGCCGGCCAACTGTACTCTGAATCACATTATGAACTTACCAGACAACGAACGTGACAAAATCATCAATGGAGGGTATTACGTCATTCCAAAAGAGTGCCAGAGAGGTCGGTGGTTATCTGCCTTTTATTGATATTGTTGTTTTTGTTGTTGTTTGTTTGTGTTTTGCTCCAATTGGTTTAGTTTGAGAATGAATTTTAATGGTAAAATTTTGTTTCTGACATGAGAAAGATACATAAGACAAGTCAGTTTATTCATATTATAGTACCTCTGTTGACATACAATCTGTGGGAGGTTGTGTGTGTGTGTGTGTGCGTGCGCGCGCGCGCATGTGTGCGTGCGTTTGTGTGCGTGTGTGCACGCGCTCGCGCGTAGGTATTAGTGTGTGTTGGTAGCTGATTAAAAATAAATGGAGATGTCACAAAACAACAACAAAGTCCTTTACTGATTTCCAGATGAATACAAAAAGGTGAAGCACCTATTGTGGCGTCTGTCCTTCTCCCCTGCAGAGAAAGAACTGACAAAATACGCCGACACGCGAATCAGCCGAGCGCTTCGCAGTAACCCAGAGGGTAAAACATGTTGGAAACGTGTTCTGCGCATAATGAAGAGGACCCTTGAACTCATCAAGGGGTCTGATTCCCACAAGAGTAACCTAAAGCCAAACGAATTAGTTGTGAAGCTGAAGACTGCTGTGGAGATACTGCGTACAGACTTCAAAAGGACAACGCCAGAGTTTGAGATCCAAAAGTTTACCACTTTTCAGGTAATGTACTATGCGGCAGCAAGTTCTTTAAACCAGTAAGTTTGAGATGTGTAATTCAAAGACCATATCCGCTGCAGTACGGTATACGGCATATGTGCACTGTACAAAAGGTGTTCCAATATGACTTAGAATTGCAAAGACTGTAATAGGTGCAGAGAAACGGTTTAAACGGATTTGTAGAGCAGCGTTTGATTAACTCTGACCCCAACTATCGAGTTGATCTGACGGTTCAAATTTCCGTTGTAAGGCCATATTAGTGGTAAAGATGACACATGCCCTCGAATAATACTCGGTCGACCAATTGTGTATTGAAACCATAAGCGAAGAAGTTGCTTTTGCACCCAAAATAGCAGAAAGAGTGAGTTCTTTAAAGGTCTGCAATATCAGCAAAAAGCCGCCAACATTGCGTTTTTTAAAACTGCGACTCCTTCGGCTGTGCATAATCCAGGCAACTCTGTCACAGTTGCAGAGTTTTCAGCGCTTCGGGGATCCTTATAAAACCAGAGCACGAGTTTGCCGTGACATTATTTGGCTTTTGGTCAGTAAGCGAGACACATCGCTACAGTGTCTAGCGGATGTTGAGTGCTGCACGATCTTTTTCGCTCAGTGCCAGAACGCAAACTGAGCTGTGAAATCAGGTTGCCCTTGGCTTTTATTGGGGTTTCAGGGACGCTGTAAACTCTGCAACTGTGACAGAGTTGACTGTGCTTGCACGGTCGACTCTGTAGATTTTTTTCACACTTCGAAAAGCTTCTTGTTGGGAGATTAGATCTTTAAAATCATGGAAGTTTTTAACCGAATGCACTCACCATTCTGCTGACGTGTACGTGTTTTGGCGAGTTCACGCACGACATTGTTTTCAATATTTAGTCGTGTCATCTCGCATTGAGGCTCGTGGACGGCACATACAACAAGTCTCCGATCGTTCAACTGATCAGTCAAATGTTAGAATTGGTGTCTTTCCTTTTTACAATGCTCAATTAATAATGATTTCTGCTCTACACAGTCAAATTCGAGCGGTCCAAACTGCTGAATGGTGTTTTGTTTTGAGAACAGACAGGCACATCGTTTTGCATCCATTTATGGAGTCTCTTGATGAATTACAACCCACTCCAACAGATTCGGTAGCGCAGGGTCACTCAGATTCGTCCTATCCCTCATTTACCGCTTTGTTGAAAATTGACGGGTATAGTTATGATAATAATTCTTGACGTTAATGTGTTCGACAAATTGCAAAATAACAGCAGAGCTTTTCAAGACCGCTTCATTTCGCACATTTTGTTAGTATTTGGGGTCATTGTTAACGCGTCTGTGCTCGGCCGCCGTACCGGCTTTTTAAGGTCCAACTGTGACATTCAGTCCGCAATCTTTTAACAGCCACCCATTTAAATCTGCAGTACTTATCTGATTATGATGATGATGATGATTCCAACACCGTCTTTTGATGATGATGATGATTTCAACACCGGCTTTTGCAGGTGCGTACGTTGATGTGGACCGAATTCTACATCACGTGTACTGGAGTGGAACTCTGGGCAGAAAACAAGCTGTCTGATCGCCTTCACCTGGCCTTGAACCAGATGCTGAAGATGGTGTCAGGCCGGACGCACGTGCACCATTTCTTCATTCCAGATATGGACATCATGGGCGAGGTGCCGCGGGACGAGAGGGAGTTCCTGTACATCATGTTCTCCATCGCCCAGAAACTGTTCCGAACGAAACAGGATTAGTCTCAAGCTATCCCCGGTGGCCCACTTGATCTCTCACTGTCATTCTTCAGCTTAGTATGGGTTTAGTCTCAACCATGCTGGACCATGGTGGCGTGGTAAACAGAAATACTGTCGCACGCACCAGAGTGAATAGCAGGGTGGAGGTTTGCACACAAAGTAGCGCCTAGCGGCAGCAGGCTTTCCCTGCTTCATCCTCCAGCCTTGCGGCGCCTAGAGCATCTCATTAGAGATGGATACGTGCGCCGAGGAGAAGTCTACCATACCATACCATTCAAAACACTGTCAATCTTCAGCCAACTCGTCCACTGAAACTCATCTGGAAGCAATCCAGCACAGTGAGCCATGCTGTTCTGCCTCCATGCAGGAAGGATCCCTGAGGCTGTATTGCGGTTACTTGTATGGTGGTATGGTGCTGGGCTGTTTGCAATTTATGTCATTTGTTGTGTGTTTGGGTGATTGGTTGGTTTGTTGGGTTTTGTGGGTCATGTGTTGATGCTCAGTGGGCACGGTGGTAGCAGCGGCAGGTTCTCGTGGCTGTACCACAGGCCCGCCGCCGGTTTCTGTTGAAAGTTTTCGGCACACGGCAGCCACTTGATGTCCTTCTTCCCTTTCACTGCTTTCAGTTCTTCTTTTGTAGTACTTGCTAATGAGATGAAGGAATTGAACCCTCCTTTTGCCAAAGCTTCCGCAACTGGAGGGGGAAGGGCTGCTGACCATTTATCAAGGTCAAACTGTTCTGCCATTTTGTTCAGTGCAAGTTAAGCGCTCGCTACTGCGGCTACCACGCTGAGCGACTGGCCAGTGCCCAGCTGAGGACACGGCAGACAAATCACGATACACTGACCCCCCCCCCCCCCCCCCAAACCAACCAACGCGAAAACAAAAAAGTCCGCTCTCACGTGAGCCAGCCAGAAGGAATGAACCCACCCTAATTAAACTTTGGGTTTTTTTGTTTTTTTTAAATCATTTTTTGTTTGTTTAGTTTGTTGGGTTTTATTGTTGTCGTTGATGGTGGTGGTGGTGTGTGTGTGTGTGTGTGTGCGTGTGCGTGCTTGCTTTGTACCTGTGGCTATGTTCTTGACAAGAGTTAATCCACGATCCATCTCATGTGTTTCACCCATTGAGCACAAACCTTCAAGGCATGGGTAAATCATGAGCAAGTTTTACATACTAATCATCAGCTTGCCCTTGGAAATTGTCCTTCTAGATGATTGACTCAGTAAATGTTGAAGTCTGATTTCATTGTTTATCATTTTACTTATTCTGATTGTTTTCTTTCGGTGGTTTTGTTTGTTTATTTTTTGTGTCATAAATAGAACGGATTTGACCATTACATGAAAACTACAGTAAAACACACACACACACACACCAATGAGATGACACGATCCACTGTGATATGTCAACTGTTGTCCATAAAACGCAGTTAAGTTTCCAGACCTTTCTCTTGTTTATTCACAACAAAGTAAAATTTTAACAAGGTAAACAAACTCCTGATTAGCGGATCTAACTGTTAGTAACAATTTAACAAAACCAGCATTACCCGAAACACCATGACCACGAAAATGAAAGATGCACAGCACGGCGCACCTCACCCACTTTAGGATGACTCAGGCAGCAAACACAACCAAGCAGCATTTCTAGCAAGCCCCTGCCAATGTGTGCACACACACAAAAATGCAATAACATACACCTGAAAGCTCACCTTTGCGACAAGTTCATAGAGAATGTCTTGATTGTTTTTGAAGCAATTCACATATCACAAAACATTTTCTGGGACATTATAACAAACACATGGCTAGCAACTGTAAAGCATTACAATTTGAAACCAATAATAATAATAATAATTAAAAAAAAACAGTTATGCAAAATGAACTTCTTTGATTCTGCCTTCTTTCAGGAATAACAAAACCACATGACAGATGTGGAGATGTGATACAGTATGAACATGATGCAAACACAACACGTGCCAGACAAATCTGTAAATATTTTGTTCGCCTAAGACCCTCTTCAATCAATATTCTTCATTTAATCTTTATTCGTTCATTCTTTATTTTAATTCACAAAAGAAAGGCTGTTCAGTCACTATTGCAGTTATAGCCCCACAGTGTCAAGTTTGCAAAGAGGGGAGAAAAAACCATGCAATAACATTTCTTTTAATCCTGATTTATTTCAATTCACAGTGTGTTTAGGCAGCCTGTGCTCTGAAGCATGCACTGGCTCATTTCTTTCAATTTTAACTGGAAGATATCACACACAGAAGGTATGAGGTAGCAGTGTCAAATCTTGTTGCAACTGGTGATAACAACAGCAAAGCAGTGCATCAAAAGTACACTTTTCTAAATAGATGTAAGTTTGGGCTTTCTAAAAAATAGGATTTTCACATGTTCTCTTAGAAGGAAAAACAACAGCAACAACAAATCTAAAGGACTTGTGCAAAGCTGCGTGAAAGAAATATCCAGATTGTTTTAAGGATCATGTCTACAGTGACAAGCTTGTTACCTGGTACAAAATAAGTCTCAAAACTCTTGTTCACTTGCAGGATGACATACCTACGACAACTAGCACGTACTGCATGCCTGCTATATAAAGACGAAGACCAATGGTTCAACACTTGTAAAGTGTAATACATTCTGGGCCCATTAATTACCATAGGTATCCCTGGTTCAGTACAGTGTACATCCATTCAGTTGAAATCTTGGTCGTTCTCGTTCGCACGAAATATGCATGTCTCAGTAAGCAAAAATATAATACCAAAAATGGAAGAATCAACCACTGTGAGGTAAGTGTGTTAGTTTGGAATGGACATCAACAAACATCTATGTTAAAAAACAACAACCAAAAAACCATATATAGACAGCAATAATAAACAAGTGGCTTCGTGCAGCTCTTGAAAGAATAAGCAATTGGGGGAAACCACGAACAAACATAGTTGGCAAAGTTACACTTTTCTGAGTTTCAGACATGTAGTGACAACCCTGTCCAGAGAACTGACATAAAATACATACAGTCAAACCTGTGTAAGACGGTCACCCAAGGGACTGGGCCAAACTGGCCGCCTTAGACAGGTGGCTGGGTTATCCAGGGTGGCATGTCAACAGCTAGCATGTCAGGGGATCCTCTAGAGTGACCAGGTTAGACAGTGGCATAGCTTATACAGGTGACCGCCTTGGCAGGTTCGACTGTATATATTACATGCCTCCATTTGTTTAGTGAAAGTCTAGGGACAATTATTGAAAGCTGAAGGTATCGCATAAAAATGCGTACCACAATGTAAAAACCACAACCACATCAAGCCCACATAGCTTAACAAAAAGGGTTGCATAATTTCAGTTCACAATTTGAGACCTCAAGATTGAGGAATGTAAGACTCTGTTGCCAAGGAAGCACGAAACAGTCACGGTAAATGTGTAAACAGTACACATGTAATTGAAGCACAAGAATAAACAAATGATTAAGTGTAAACATTATAGTTCAAAAATTCACCTGGGTTATAGTAAACAATGAAAATCTGGGTTAATCTCCCTGCAAATTCCTACTATGAATTCACAGATCTAAGGCTGAGTGAAGTAAAAGGCTGTAATCAGATTCACTCGTTAAATCAAGTGAGTACACATTCAATCTTGCATAGTACAACAATACATAATACTGCTTCAAATTCCTGAAACACAGACAAAAACATCCATCAGAACTGTTACCCACAACCACAAGAGTTTGTGCAATTAAGTACAACCATCTTGAAATATTCCAAGCATGTTAAACACTAAAGAAATACAATTACCATAATTCCATATCCTACATGTAAAAGGTGAAAAAGAAAGAACAGGATAACAACAGGATAACCACTATCCACATGAAAGTGTCTCAATCTATTCTGGATTCCACAACCCTGTTAATGATTATCAAAAAGGTAACACATGCGAGCAAATGCTTTGGAGAGCACAATCAATCAAATTTAAATCTTTACTGTTTAGGCCACTGGCCCGTCACAAAGCAGGTGAATATTTACTGTGAGATTATTAACTATTCACCAAAAATCTCATGCATGATGACCAAAGTATGTTGACAATGGAAGCACAACCAACCATGGAAGAAAGTGTAAGGTATTCACCCCCTGAGAATATTTATGGGACTTCAAGCACCAGGCAGAAAACAACATGCTCACCAGCTCAAAGAAAGATAAAAAAATAATAATAATAAAAAATAACAACAAAAAACCAGCACCATAATTCAGTCTGTGTCTGTAAGTTGGTGTAAGTGTAAAGGAACAGGAAGTCACCCAAATAACCATATATTGTTGAACCACAACATTAGAAGTGATTCGCACACTATACACTAAAAAAAAAAAAAAAAAGGGATGTTACACACACTTCAGGCAACAAAGTGATTTTTAATAATGTATTATAATAATGCTTATGTTTAACAATACCCCCCCCCAAAAAAAAAAATAAATAAATAAATAAATAAATAAATAAATATATTTCTGGACCATAGACAACAAACATCCCCCCTACCTGCTGCTGTGAGTGTGAGCTGTAGTGTCATTATAATACTGCAAAGCTGAAATGGGGTGATGACCTTTGAACCTCCAAACAGTATGGTTGATTTGTGTTTTGTGCAATGTATAAGATTTAAGCTATCCCATGGCCCAGTCAAACTATACAGACAGATTCTTCACAACAACCACCAAAAAAACCAAAAAAACAAAAAACAAAAAGAAGAAGAAGAAAATAATGCCCTGTCTCGAATTTGAAATGTAATATGGTACACGGGATGGCATAACATTCTTTTGTTTTTTCCGCTGGAGACACTGTTATTCTTGAAGTACTGCTTGAGGAGAGGCATGCGTGCCAACATTAAGGTCTCCTGCTTTTGTGTGTGTGTGTGTGTGTGTGTGTGTGTGTTTTACCGGCAAAGTGGAAAGTCTTGGGTCGATAGGATAACCCAAAAACTGCTATCAGTGCTAAGCAAGTTAAAACAGATTATTTTGTTTTCTTGGTCAGTCTTAACTGTCTTATTACACGGCTCGTGCAGTGGCCAAAATTAAGTAACAGAGAACTTTGGTGATAAACACAAGAGCACTGATCTCCACCTCAAGGCTGCATACGTAATCGGCTCAGCTGAAGATGGTCCAAGATCCAAAAAGTGGAAAAGTGTGTAGCATGTAATGATGACAAGCCACATTAAACTAGGATTGTCTGGGGACATGCTCCTTAGGAATTTTAAAAATCAGACTAAAAGCTGTGCAATCTGGTGTATTTTGGTACAGTATGTTTTTCAGTGCTTCAGAGGAGGAAACACTTTGCTGAGAGGAAATTTGTTTTCAAATTAGACTAAAATCTGTGCAATTTGGTGCGCTCTGGCTGACTTCAGGTGCTTCACAGGAGAAAACACGTTTTGGGGTGGAGGAAATTTTTTTGCCAAAGGTGGAAATCTGCTAAAAGGTAGAAGATTTTAAACTCTGAATCAGGTGTTTCAAAGTTTGTCCTCAAGACCTGTGTAGCGGCAGCTGATTTCCCACAGCTTGCGACACACCGCTTCATCATTGGCGAGAGCGTTAACCTGCGTCTCAGCCAATTCACATTCAGCAAAATATTTCCCGGACAGGTCGCTTACTTCATCTGCAAGTGCGCAGTAGAGGGTTGTCTGAGCACCTTCCTCAGGACTCTGGAAATGACACCCAGCAACATGTATCATGTGACAAATTAATCAAAACACTCAGACACCCCACCTCACTATTCCAGTCTTTACGTAAGTAAGTTTTGACATATATATAGGGGAAGTAAGTGAAGCTGAGAGTGCTCCCTAGATCTAGGAGATGTGTGCCTTGTATGCCATTGGACAAGTCCGCCTTGCCCTATATTGGCTAGAATCCACAGTGGAGGGGGGAGGGGGCAGAATTTACCTATCTGTAGGAGCCCTGAACAACTGATGAGCGAGACTGATCTCTGAAAGCTTACCCGCAGAAAGACTCTGAACAATGCCATAGGGAATCGAACGTAGAAGGGCATGTTGTCCAGTAAGTTAGTACGCACTGAACCAGGGTGGAGAGAGCACGCTGTCACACCTGATCAGAAAATACAACAACAACAAAGATGTCATCCATGATGGGAAAAAAAAACGATGAAACAACAGCAAAGTTCAAAATACAGGTAAGCAGAGATCTATCACAGCGTCTGTATATATATCACATGAACTTGACAGAACAGGGAATTAATTAATTTCCTACTATCAATTTCAACATCCAGTGACTTGAACAAGCCAGATGTACAGAGCTGCCACAGAGTAGACAACTGTTAAGATCTATTTTCATTTTCAGTGATCATTACATATTGATGTAACACAAAAGAATATCAAGATCAGACCTCAAATAATACTTAGCTTGTTGTAGAGATCGCGAAAAGTCACTGCATTTCGATGGAAATTTCTAGACCATCCCAGAACATGCGAGTGCAGTAACGTCAGCAGATTACGTAACCTCGGAAAGATTCCGTACTTGCCAGTATGTTACAGAATGTTCTAGATCTGACCTGTTAGTATATAAGCAGCACTGCACAGCGTTCTGGGTTCTTCCTCTTTCATGAGTTTGTTCTTGCGCATCTTCTGTTAATAAAGTATTGGAGTTCCAGCCTGTTGTATCCCGTGTCTTCTCTGCGAGTGCACCGAGAGAGCGACATAGCAGGAGAAAAATACAACATAGCTGAAAATCTGTGGATTATGTGTATTATACACATGCTGCCACAGAGGAAGGAGTTTAGATCTTGGGTAAGAAAACTCACCAGTGTCTGCAAGTCGTCTAGCCAACTCTCGGGCAAACAAGACATTGGCTAGTTTGGAGTTGAAGTAGATCCGATGTGGGCTGAAGGATTTCTCTGCTCGGAGGTTGTCAAAGTCAATCTTGCCGAAGCGCTGAACCGTGGACGAGACATTTACGATTCTGGATGGGGCAGACTTTTTCAGCAAGTCTGGAAGGAGATGAATAACATCAGTATTTCATTCAACAGAAAGAATTTGTACCTAATAGTTTGTACAACGTGGCCTCCCCTGACAGCTGGACACCACAGAAATCATCTGATCAAAATAACAAGGAAGAATGGACCCATCCCGTGCAGTTGTTTCTCCGAATTTTATGCTAATTTTCTGTTTTCTTGTTGTTGTTGCCGGTGGTTTTGTCAAAATGACTAAAAAGAAGAAAAACTGAGCAGCTGTTGCACACACACATATATATATATACACATTTATTGATTTAAAATGCACAACGACCAAAATATGGAGAGAAAAAAATCAATAATAACAAGCAAACATAAAAATAGAAGAATAAAACAGCAGGCAAACAAACAGCATACAAGTACAAGCAGTCAGACAAGATTACTGAAACATAATATGGCATTGTTATAAGTGAGTAAGTGCATACAAGTGCATGTGTACCGCAGTGCCAAAGCTTGGCATTTGTTTTGCTATATAGTATAAATGATCCCCAGGGGAAAAAATGAATGTGCATGCCTATTGCTAGTACTACAATAAATTCCTGACAAGACGACAAAGATCTGGGATTCCTCACTGTGGGGTCTATGAACACTGTCTCACCTAGCAGCAGATTGGTGAGCAAAAAAGGCCCAAAGTGATTGGTAGCAAAGTTGACCTCAAGTCCATCTTCACTCATCTTGTTTGGCAGCCCTGACAACAGAGGCAAACAAAACACTCAGTGTTTTAAAAACAGAAAGCTGCAGACACGCACATCTCTATGCTGTCTAACATGCTAAGTACAATACACTGTGATACATGCAGCAAACTCCGTGCCTGTCATTATAGTGTCAAGTCCGAACAAAAATGCCAAAGAAAATTCCAGCTTCAGTAAGATCAGAATGTGGTGCTGGCACTAGTGTTATTGGTTACAGAAATTCCTACTGTTGTTGTTCTTTCTTATTAACACACACCTTTTGTACTCTATACTTGATTTACAGTATGTTAAAGCTGTTATAAACTATAAACTGGCATCAGAGCAACAACCTGGGGTGCTGCACAGTACTGAACAGTTTTTAAAATTGTTTTTTAGTGGGTGGAAGGATGGGTAGGGGTGGGTGCCAGGGGGTGGGGGCAGGGCTTGGAGTGGGAATGGGGGGGGGGGGGGGGGGCTGTGTCCACAGAAAAACAACAAACAAAAGAACCCTGAAACTTCAGTCACAGATGCTCACCAGTCACACCAGCATTGTTAATAAGGATGTCCAGTCTTGCTTCTTCCTTGTTCACACGCTCTGCAAACTCCCGCACTGACTTCAAGCGTGCAAGATCCAGTTCCCGCACCACTACATTTTCATTGCCAGTTAGTCGGACGATCTCGTTCCGAGCACCTTCTGATTTGCTCAGATTCCGGCAAGCCATGATCACCCTAGCATTGCGTCTGGCCAAGTCCAAAGCTGTTGTATAACCAATGCCTGAAAAAAAAAAATTAAGAAAGATATGAAATGTGTAAATTATCTCTTACTTTCTCTAACAGTTTTTAGTGCTCTTTGCTTTCACACTGAAAGATTGTACCAAAACTGAAAATACATAGAGATCTATGAATGATGGCATAAAGACGAGTGAGACAGGATAACACAGGTTAATAGCTCGTTATATCGATCAATTTCCTCTAAATTCTAACTTGTAAGTTGATATGTCTATAACAGAAAATAAAAAAACTCTTGTTGTAATGTAAATTATACGGCAAAGTTGTACGGAAAAAGTAACTTGACCTTGAACTTAGTATCATTTTTGTTTAAGAATCACTGAAGCTGTACAGTGTGCCACCTTACTTGGTGCAGTCATAAAGCTTGTAGGACATACCTGCATTTGATCCAGTAATTATTACTGTTTTCCCGGAGAGGTCTGTGGTCCCAATGTATGTTGGTACATTGTGCATCCACAAGTAGAAAGCTACCACCACAATAAAAACGATGATCCCTACAGACAGCCACTGGCCAGGGTCCAAGAATGTCATGACACCAGCCTGATCCTCAATTTCGGCAACTGAAAAGGTGTTCATAGCAATTAAGGCATCATCTTACCACAGTAAAACTGTAAAATGTTACCCACAACCACTGTAAAACAGCTGCAGTACATCAAGGTTAGTGTCCCCCCCCCCCAACCCCTACCATTACACGAGCTCGCTTCTTCTGTACAGTTACTGCAACTTGCAAAGAACGTGTCACGTTGAACACATTCTGGTCAAGTACTAATGGTAGTCTAATCTGCAAGTTTGTTTTGTTTTGTTTTACTGCAACAACTATATATATACAAACCAAAAGTTCTGCACAGGAGTGGTCTGCTGTGATCAGACGTGACGCATCCTCCCTAACTAAACAAGCAATGACCGAGCACATCACCCCACTGACGCTTATCTGGAGAGACTTGTCTTACGACTTGAAGGACGACAGTCGCAGGCCACAGATTTTCCACACAACAAATCAGAGTTGCTTCCCTTGCAATTGACTCGCAAATGTGGACCGGGTTTGTGCTTTGAAATGTAGAAACGTGCAGCACAAAACACGTCATCTCTCGGCACAAAAATTATAATAACATTTATCCTTTTTTAAAACGTAATACTCTACAGAAATAGTTAAGTATGCATAAAAGGTGTAAGTAGCAAAACTGTACACTTCTAGGCAACAGTGGCACTCATTCAAATCCAAAGCCTGATCCAGCCTAAGATTATCTAAACAAATTGCGAGTTGAAATTGTAAAACAAATTTGTTCAATCAATGGCCCGACAGACAACTAAACAAAACTAGTGCTAATAAACTAACAGTGGTAATAAAAATAAGTAGATGAATTTGTTTGAGAAAGTCAAGTCAAAAGTTACCTTACTTCCTGTTGGAAGAGTGGGGGGTGCCAAAAGTCGCCCCCAGGCTCCTGTTTTGCGGTTTCGACCTTACCTTCCGCTTGACTCGCTTGTTTACTTCAAATTTTGTGGAGGAAAGATGTTACACACTTGACAGAATCTCAACTGAATGTTACAGCTATCATGGGCAACAGTGGATCCGCACACTCCAGAGGGGGTGAGTTGCATTTTTACCAGGTTTTTGGGAAAGCGATTGTTTACAACTACACAGTACACATCTTGTGTGTCACATAGTTTTTGTGCGTATTCGCTGAAGGCAAAACCCAGCAGACAGGGCAGTTGCCAGGTGAAATATATCCCTGACGTAGATTACATTTAATGATTTTTTTTTAAGCAGAAGCTTGTATTATAAATTTTATGCTGATGACTAAAATCACAGCCATACTCGTATGCAAGTCGTGGTTCACCAAATGAGCATCAGTAAAACTTGACTGAGATGATCAATTTTCAGTGACTAAATGACCATAGTTTTGTGAACAAACCCAACAGGCTACATGCCTGCTTGCTGCCACATAAAACATATTTGTTGACTCGACCAATTTCCAGAACCAAGAAAAGTACACAGTTCAAGCAGTTAATTCTCGTAAATGTCAACACTGATGCATCTTTTTCATTCATCACCATCAGGCATACCATGGTTGTGCCGTTGTTGAATTATACTAAGAAACTGTCGCATGTATAATTGTATTAAACCAAGGACATGATATCCTTGAGAGGAATGACAAAGGTTTCACTTACATAATAAAATTCATTGTAAAAGGTGTAACTATATGACAGGTTAACAGCGTGGCCACTGTAGGACATGGAAATGACAGGTTATTCAAAAAGTTTGACACGAGTTTACTGTAGTCACGGGCAGCAGTGACTATTGATACTATGATAGAAGGAAAGTTTACTTTTCCAAGTTCTTTTACGTTTTGTGAAAAGCAAATTGTTAATGTTGAAACTACATACATCTACATTGTACAAGTACATTATAGTAATTTGTATACATGTATACATGTCCTTGCATACATACATGTGTATAAATTTGTTAATGTCACAATGAATTTCAGTGTGCAATTTCGATTGGAGCTAAATCCAGTAGATAGTGTTCCAGATCATTACTAGGGCTGTCAAAGATACATGTATACATGTATGTGCTTACATTTAATGCTTTGCACTATGGATTTGTCCGAGCAATCCATGGTCTGATGTATTCTTGCAAAATCAGTGATGATCAATCAAAATCTATGCGTCAGATTCTGAAATCTCTGCATAGATGATACACATAAAATTTATATACTGTATACGTACATGTACACATGCGTGCATGATAAGGAACACTGAACATGGCCAGAACAAACTGCAAGTAAGCCAGTGCTACTGAATGGAGAGAAATAGGTAGCATGACGTTTACGTTTCTTACAGACGGCTTACATACTGTATACAGTGCTGATAATACCGTGTGATGTATGCACTGTTTGGCAGGTGTAATTAATACGTCTCGTAGTCTTAGTGGCAAGGCAAAAATGACCAAATTGACAAAAACAGCTGATCTATAGCACGCAGAGAGGACTCCTGGAAGCACAAAAGTTTTATTTTCTGGTACAAATTACTACAATAGGTCAATCAGCAAAAATCACACATGATTTGCAAACGGTCCAGTTTTGCTTATTTTCTCATCTACCCCTGCGAGACTGTACAAAAGTGTCCCCTCTTGTGTTATTACTCTTTATTTATAACATTCACCAGTACTGCTGATCTTAAACACCACGTGATAAAGAGTTAAAATTCTCACCCCCTTCCTATGGGTCTCACTGAAGTTAAATTACGTAATGTTGCTTCCGTAATATTTCACAAACCTGAAGCCACATATGACTGGCCTCGAAGTACCTTGGCCAGTAGCAAACCTGACGGGCACTGATTGTGATTGATCAGTGACAGACATGGAAAGGGATTTGGAGTCGTTTGGAGCGACAAGTAGAATTTCATGCTCATCCAATTAAATCGGCTTGCATGAAAGAGTCCAGCAAGTCTCCATCAGTGATTTTAAATTATCAGGGAACACCATCATATTTTGTCTCACAGTGAAATCATTGCTGATTCTGCGCTCTCATTCCTTGTCCAGCAGCCTTGCTGCAGACCTGTGCGCATTCAACGGTCGCAGCGTGTGCATAGACGGCCATGCTACCCGCGTGCGGAGTTTGATTTGCCTCGCAGGAATAGGAAGAGCTTTGTGTCAAAGAACAGCTTACACTAACTCTCTCTTTTCTTCGCTTACCTTTGTATTGTCTATAGGCATACGGCTCACATGTTACTTTCTTAACAACGGTGGCCCTAACTTCGCCTAAGTCAGCTGGCTATAATTTTGCACTAGTCCTAATGGTGTTACACATTGGGCACAAAATATGTAACACACAATGTAAAATTATGTTATACTTATCTAGGCAGCTGAGGCCAGACTGTGACCTTGAAGCTGAAGAAACTTGACGGGTGTGTCAGCGAAAAATGGCTTTCCTAATCTTGGATACATGTATGTATTTATACATGTATACATGTATGTATTATAATAGGTAGATGGCCACATACTGACATCTACATATATAGAGCTCTAGGTTTCACTGTGTGCTGTAATCATTAATTCAAGAAACCTGTAACTAAAAGTTGATTTTTTTATATTTTTTTTAATCAAAGCTGAACAGTTAACCAGAGTAAACTCATAGAGAAACAAGGGGCTACTTTCTTCCCTTGCAACCACATGGCACTTCTGGCTTTTCATCGGAGCTTTCTTGTTATTTTGGGTTAGCCCTGACTGAGCGACTGTGTTTCATACTTTACCCCCCTTTTTATACTGGGGATGTCTGCCCTACTCTCTTGTTTAGTGTATGGCTGGAAGGATATGGCAGGAAGCCAGCCCAGGTGCAGCATCGTAGATTGTAGCATTTCATTTTGTTTAGAAGTATAGTATTATAATAGAACATTGCTCCCCATCAGTTCAGAAAAGCAGGTTTGCCCAAATTTGGCCTGATTTCTTCAATTTCGTAAGAGGCCGCAATGTTATAAAAGCTGTTGGTGTCACAGATGGTGCATACTTCATGCATGCACAAACAGCATCAGAGATTAAGTGTTGTTTTCTTTGTCTCTCAGTCTTACTAGTCTTAGCGCACATCTAGTTCCTTTACATGTCTACAGCAAAACGATTAAAAAAAAAAAAAAAAACTTCTTCCAAACTAAATGCAGTTCCTCACAACAGGGTGCCGATTCTGAGTTTAGCCAACTCCTCAGCCACACCCGGCATGCAAAACTCATCCCACAGGTGAGAGGGCCGGGCGCCTGAAATAATCGGAGAAGAAAGATGAGTTGATTCTCAGACTGTCCATCAGGCCTCGTTTGTTCTCAGCAAATTGCCAACGCTTCACTTGAGTGGCTGGGATGGGGAGGAGAAACCCAGCCGAGGTTGTGGATGGATGGGGGAACGTGGGGGCGGACCCTGATAGTATCTTATCTGCTGGGCTGGTTCTTTCCTCCGGCGTACCGCCGAAGCAGCGCTTCTATCGCATTTCAGCAGTTGGAGTTCACTTGGAGCCTGCTTGCCTTCTGCTCAGGTGCGCTTGTACGGTATCCCAAAGCTGTTATAAACAGCATGGGGAAAACTCGTACGCAACAGTACGCAATGTTCCGGAGGTCAGCTGCACGTGTGTCCTGGCCGATCGGAACCACCCCGGTTTAGACGTTATTTACATCCTGTGGCCTGCAGAAGTTCTGTCAAATCTATGCTTTTACATTACAGTACTTCCTTCAACTTTTCATGTTCAGAGAGGACTATGAGAGACCCAGTCTCTTGAGGAGAAAAAAAAAACTTCAACCAAAAAATCCCAGCCTGTACACAATAAGAGACCTCGTCTTCTGGAGGGGGGGGGGGGGGAGCTCAGAAAGCTGTTAACTTGTGATCTTGCTTGTCACAATGACTGAGGATGGTTCCGGCCACTGGTAATGGAAGTAACAGCAGCACTTGCGATATATATGAAAGTAGTTTCTTTAGAGTCTTACTTATCGGTGGTTTTAATTGACAAAATAAACCTTTGAACTGATGCAGTTTTGAATTACACTTTGCTGTAAACATTTCCGAATTGGATACTCATTATGTACAAGTGTGACACGAACGGTGCACCATATGCCGGCCCGGGCAGATAGGTGCGCATGAAGACTTGTGTTCTTGCAGCACCCCATCTCTGACAGGAGTGGCTGCTACCCCCGTGCGTCTCCTCATCAACTGAACAGTGAACAACAGACTGCCAGCTGCGCCTACCATTGTTTTCTCCGTTTCTTTTTGTGTTGCCCAACTTGCGTTAAGCCGTGGTGTCCTTCGGCGTTTTACGGGAACAAAACTTTCTGGGAAGTCACCGCCCATGCGGACCTGCGTGTTTAGCGCTTATGGCACGTTCGATTGTGCAAGTCAGTGATGCGTTTTCAAGGTTGCTTGCCGCGGGTGTGTTCGTGAGGGAGACAAAACATAACCAGACATGACAGTTTTGACGTGTGCCACTCAGCAAGCCCGAGAGCGTGCACACGTATGCCAGTGTCTGGCAGGTTGTACAGAGGCGTTGCACAGAGCCAGATATGGTTACCATAGCAATTTTCCGTGGAATTTTGTGAATAACGTTGGGTAGGGAACTGTGTTTGGTTTGTAGGCCAGCACCTGGGTGCTTTTACAGTCATGTAAGACATCCCTGTGCACCGTTATGGCTCGCAAAGCCCAGGTTGCCGGGTTTTATTTGCAGCACCTGCCTCTAACACGATATCCCGTTCTGTAGCATCAGGTGGGATTTCTACAGACGCGTTGGTGAGCTCACGGTTGCGTTGCCAAAGACCGCGTCTGTTTTCGCATCTGTGTTGGATTCTTGGTGTTGGATTAAGTGATGGTTTGCCTTTGAGAACAAGCCGTCTTCCAGTATTTCTGCTCCATCTGCCTGTGGAGTTCATCCTGTTTGTAAAGATGAAAAAGCTGTGTTTACTATAGGTTATTGGCCTGCATAGTATTTTTACCTCTGCAAACTGAATCAAATTTTTGGAAGTGAGACACAGGTTTAGTTGCATAACAAAAGTCTGAAAGGTTTTATTTTGCACTCATTTTGTGGCACCACAAACAATGTTGCTGTACTAGCTATCTTTTACAAATCAGTTTTGTGATGCTCACAAGTTGGTCATTATAACTAGTACAGTGTACATTATCAGCACTGTCCACAAGACAGTGAAGATTTCCACCACTACAGAGGCCCATACAATATTTCTGTGAAGACAGATCACATTCCTATGCTAGGTTGTTGTTTTTCATAAATGATATTGTTTTCCAAATGATTAACTTCAAATTCACTAAAAGCTAGCATATTGAGATAATGGGGCTCATGTTTCATTAGCAACACAAGAGAGTGGGCGCTGAATATTGCTTGCCAGGAAGTTTTAATGGGTCATTGGCTCTGGTGGAAATCTAACTTTATGTGTTTCCATGGTAACCGTGGAGCATGCTGTGTAATGGAGAGATGAAATTTGATTAAAGGGAGTGGCTTATCTAACAGACCTCTTCACCTACCTCTGTATTCATAAAGCAGGACGCATAGCTGTACTGAGCTAGGTTTTTTCCATGCCGTTTATGATGCGTGTTAAACAATGCGCACAACAGAGCAGTGATGTGAGAACAGTGTCTTTTGAGTCAGAAAACTGAAAGCAGACAAAGCTCTTAGGCATGGTTTAGGACCGTCGATTTAAAAAAACAAAAAAAAAAAAAACCCTTTCATATTGCACTGCCCTCTGATGATGGATATAGTACCCATGGATCCTTCGACAATTGACACTTTTTCAATCACCAAGTGTGACCTGCAGCATGTCATTAGTGTTGGAGGTCAGCAGCAGGAAAGGAGGTCACAGCGATCTCAACAGTCACGATCAACTCGGAATACTAGACACCTTTCCCTGCAGCTAGGAGGTAAAACTCCATAACGTCTAAGAGTCACTTAGAAATACAAGACCACATTCGCTGACCCATTTTCCCTGCACCAGCACAACACGACAGAGAGTATGGCAAATGCTTCATTGGTTTTTGCAAAGTAAGTCCGTTTTGTGACGGAATTTCTGTTGCAGGCTTTGATAAACTAAAGATTTCTATTTGGTGTTCCCTGACTATCTGTATTTTTCCACAAGGTTTGCTGTTATTTTGCACATGTATTTTTGTTGCTCGTTTCAGGTGCTATTGGAGATTTGAACTCTCTGCGCTCCGACCGACCACTGCAGTTTCATGACACACACGGGGACAACATTCAGCTGAGCCACAATAAGACACGCGCACGGCGAGCTGAGAGTTTCTGCAAAGGCATCTGCTTCAGCAACAGACCAATCGCCATCAATGAAAAGGTGGGCACATGAGATGTATACTTGTGGGTTAACGTTAATGAGTTAAAATGTGACCAGTGAGTAGTCCTCCTTTCTTTCGAATGATAGCCTGGATCAGTTTTACATTGGGATTGGTCGCCCATTCTACCTGGGCCATATGCAGGAATAAGAAAACTGAAAGTACTTTTCTGATCTCTAAGAGACCTGAATGGAAACCAACTGGGTCATTCGACCATTGAAAATATGCATTCGATGCGACATGGATAATGATGAACAGAACAAGACTTTTGACTGAATGCTCTCTAAATACAATTTACGTTTGAGATGTGTTAGATTGGAGAGAACTATTTGAGATTGTATGTGTAACTCGGTGAGCATATGAGTTATGACCCACATCCCTTAGTACCTTTGTAATTCTGTCAGTCGTAGGAAACTTGTGGTGACCTGTATTGTAAAGTTTATGAATGACATTAGCAGTCCTGTGTCCTCAGGTGTACATTAGGTTTGTAGAGACCAACACCAGCTGGTCAGGAGTCCTTCGCTTCGGTTTCACCAGCATCGACCCGGCAACTGTCCGAGGGGCAGACCTTCCACGCTATGCCTGTCCTGACCTCACAAACAAGCCCGGCAACTGGGCCAAGGCGCTCGGTGAACGCTACACCACCAACAACATAATGCTGTTTTTCTACGTCACACGCTCGGGGGACGTGTACTACGGCGTAAACGGGGAGGAGAAAGGTCTATTCTTCAGTGGCGTGAATGTCAGTACACCTTTGTGGGCTATGCTGGACATTTATGGCAATACTGTGGGGGTGGAGTTCACCCAGCCCAATGGCAGTAAGTCTCTTACGCTCTCTCTCTCTCTCTCTCTCTCTCTCTTACGTACTTACCAGTAGGCATATGATTGCTCACATACGGTGGTGCTTATAGGTGTGCAAACACAATTTTAGGTGTCTCCTGCCACTGGGTTTCTTTGTATTTTACTTCCTGCCACCTGTCGTGTCAGTCAAAGCTCTCTGCACCTGGCTAGCATTCATTCACTGTAAGTACCAATCCCACCTTTCTTGGCAAGTGGTGGTTCTGCAGAACATTTTGCTGAGTTAGCCTAGTTCCAGTAAATGTGTTATGTGAGCAGACACGGTCTAGCGGTGAAATGAGTTTTGAATGGAGATCAAAACTTGAAAGAGCTGCGTCAGTTTAAAATTTTAATGGTACATGTAATTGCTTTAAAATGAAATGATATCTTGAAGTATGAGCATGCACGGGCCTTTTGCACTGCTGGTTTTTGTAGAGTAATTGTATCATAAGGATATGTATGTATATATATAATCAGTGCATCATTGTTAAGGCTGTAGGGTTGTGAGTTCGAATGCTGGCTGGGGTCAAATATTTGTTCTGGCCTTTTTCTCGTTGACCCATTTGATATCACCCACACTTGTTGGAAAAAGGACGTTAAACTCCCAAATATCCACCCACCCTTGTTCAGGCTGTATAGTAGTGAGGAACCTTGGGAAAGCACCAGTGTTTCTAGTTGTACAATAACTTCACTCTTCAGCATTTGAAACATTTTATGTTACACAGAGGTTGGCCTTTAGATGTCAGTTGTTTACCGTCCAAAGAATTCTAGAAAGACAGCACCAAACAATTGCTGTGTGTGGGCGATTAACGTCACGTTCAGGTTAAGCAACAGTGTAATCCAGTACTGAAGCATGAGACACACCCTTGTAAGATGAGATTTTCCATGCCATTTCTGAACAATAGCTGATGAATACAGTTGTGGACTGGCCTTTTGGGTGGAGTTGCTCTATCTGGCAGCTGCACGGGCATTCCGGCAGCTAGAGTTTGGCACGCATTTCATGCAGCCACCACCTGTAGTCACTGCATTGCCTGTCAGTCAGGTTAAAGTGCATTCCTCTGCTGTGTCAGACATAATGTCAGGCGGCTTATCGCAGTGATATATATATAATATATATTACATTGGTAGTATGTATGTGCAGTGTGTGAGACGCAGCAAACTCAACTGTTTAGAAAAGAAAAAGAAGCAGTTTTAGTTGGCGAGGAAACAAGGATACCTATAATAGATGACTGCAGTATTCTAAATCAATAATAGGATAATGACTTCACAGATAAAACATTTTAAAAAAAAGAAGCAGTTTTAGGTTTTTTTAATGTTTTTTCTGTGAAGTCATGATCCTATAATTGATTTGGAATACTGCGGTCATCTATTACACTTTACAGGTATCCTTGTTTCCCCACTTCACCCTTCTTTCCTGTATGTCCTCTCTGTTCAACATTCATTCCTGATAATCTGTGTATACCAATCAGTCCAAAATCAAGTACAACTACAAGTTCTCCTGATTGCAGCTGCAGCTGAAATTGATCTGCTTCTTTGGATATGAAACTTAGCACTTTGTCAGTCGTATTTTTGTGCTTTTAATTGGTTAATTGTTTGGCATTTCTTCATTTCAGATAACACCTATGTTAGCGACGGAGTGCCTCATTCAGCCCCAATATCAGTGGAACAGGAACTTTTCTCATTCTCTGCCTCGGTATCAGTCAACGAGGCGATATCCTCAGCACCCATGATCAAGTACCATGCGGGTGCCACCTTCACCCCAGTCCAGCTCCACACGCTGAGCGGACGGAACGTGTGTGTGTCTTCAGATCGGACAGTCGCCGTGCGACTTCGTGAGGAATACTGCAATGCGTACGTTTTCACTGCGCGGCCTGTCACGTCCGCTCATAAACTCGTGCTGCAGATTTTGGGTGTGGACCGCTCCTACATAGGTGGCTTGGGCTTTGGGTTAACAGCGTGTGATCCAGCGACGCTGACTTCCACGAATCTGCCAGATGACGCAGATCTTCTGCTGGATAGGCCGGAGTACTGGGTCGTCAACAAGGATGTCTGTCGCAACCCTGAGGTTGGCGATGAGTTGAGCTTTGCTGTCACTAATGAAGGTAAATCCCACACGTCAGCCTTGGTTTATTACTTCGCTTAAGGCACGTCACAAAAGAATGGCTATTCACTATACTTCTTATCCATTATATGAGTGACACCTCTTGCTGTGAAACATTGCAAAATATGCAACAAATTTGCCGTTAAATATCTGCGCAAACACAGACACTGGACACAAACCATTAACCTGCTTTCACAACAGAGCAGAAATGTAGTATAGCCCTGATAGGCACTGAAGTAGCATGAGGTGCAAGGGAGATAATATGTATCATTTTTATCAGAATTAGCTTGGGGGAAAAAATTAAGCACAAGCAGACACCCTTCTTCCCACCACACACACACACATACCCAACCTTCACCCAAAGAGAATTTCCAAGGATTCCCATTTAAAAACCAAGAAATAAGCTTTTAATGAACAATTCTTAAGCCATCTGTAAGGTGGCGCACTTCTGCTGACCGGTAAGTCAGCATTGCAAAATCTGTTTTCGTTTATTTGATTGATACCTGGTTGCCATAGGATATATACACATAATTATGTGTTGTCCTGTGCAGGTGAGGTTTTGTATTCAAGAAATAACAGCAAGATCTCAGTCCTCATGCATGTGGACCGGACGCTTCCACTGTGGGCTTTCTTTGACGTCTATGGCAACGTGCAGAAAATAAAAGTCATTGGTGAGTACTCTTGTAAACTTGGCCTAGTAGCAGTTAAACCAAAAATGCCCTTTCAGAAATTATCATAAGTCCTACTGGTAGTTTGTATTTTTTAAATACTGGCATATGAAACATCAACAACTTCGGTTACATGTCTTTGAATTTTCAACTGTGTTTAGGACAGGTGATGGTTCAGCTTGGCCAGTACGTAATAATGTACCAGTATGTTTAATACTTTTATTTTGAATTTTTTAAAGTATTTTTGATAAGTGAATGTGACTGTACACCACAAAATGGGTTATTTTTGGCCCTGACTTCATTTTGGCTGGCAGCTAAAAATTGGCAGATGAGGCTGGATTGGTCAGTTTTAAGATTTCACTTGATTTGGACCCTTCAGCTATTTTTCATCATGAGAGTATATTAAACATAGCAGTGCATTTTGTTGTTGTTGTTTGTTTGTTTGTTTTTTAGCCTGATGCTGGTTTCTAAGGAAAACTCATAGTTAAACAGTGTTCTCTCAAGTTTGTTCTCATTTTCTGGGAAAATGTAATCTGGGGGATGCCTGTCTAAGAATGATGAACTTTCCCTAAACTCACCATTTAAAAAAACAATTATACCATTGGAAGGAGCATTTCTTGTACTTCCTGTTGATACTATATCTCAGAGTAGCCAAAAGCTGATTTACGACTCATATCATGGTGTACGGTCACATTAATACGGTGTCCTGTTAGTGTTATTAAATCTGTCCCCATACTACTAGCAATTCACTGTGCAGCCTTACTATGGTGTATTTTTGAACATGCATTGGTACTTGTGGTTTCAGGTGCTACATCACTGACATCACCAACACCTCACATGGTGCGCTCACAGTCGGCAACAGGATACAGCAACCTCAGCGTGGCCTTACCGCCTCAGCCGCAGCGTCAGCCAGAGCGACAGTCGGTTCCTTCTGGCCTGCCTACCCCGATTCAACCCCAGGTCCTTCGCAGTTACAGCGTGCCCAACCACCAGCTACCTGCCTCCCCACCCCCAACGTCCAGCTCTCCGCCCTTCAATCACCGGCCACACCCGGCCTCTGTCCCGTCCTCACCAAGTGGAGTGGTGAGTGGTGTTGGTGGGGTGGGTTTTGACGAGCCACGTGACGAGTGTACTGTGTGCTGTGAGAAACCTGTTAACTGTGTGCTGTATACGTGCGGACACATGTGCATGTGTTTCGAGTGCGCTATGGCAGTGAGGCAGGACAAGGGCGGACTGTGCCCGATTTGTCGCCAGCAAATCAAAGACGTCATCCGGATTTATCGTTCATGATTCACAGGAGGAAGAGAGGGAAGGGTTGTCCCCCTGTGCCCTGAGGCAATCAAAGATGCTTGTGATTTGTGTCAACAGTTCAGTGAACAGTGAACTTGAAGACTGAGCTTGGTATAGTTTGGTCCAGTACTTTGAATGGAGATGTGGAGTGTGAATGTGAAGTACTGTTTCTCGGTTTGTAAATTTTTGTGTGTGATGGTAGTTTACTGCTAGAACATTGCAAGCTTCTGTCTTCGCTTTTGTCCCAGACAAGGAGTAATTTGTGCTTGTGAATTAGCAGTTCAAGCTTGAGTCACTCTAGCTGTGGCACTGGGCTTCTGCCTTGTGACACATGGGTCATTTGTTATACATACATATGTATTACATGTTACGAACAGACCATTTGTGTGGGGAGGGGGGTGAGGGCCGGGATGGGGTGGATGGGTGGGTTTTTGTCATTTGGTGATAGGGGAAGCTCTTTTCACTATATTCAGACAATTGACTAAAGACGACCAACTAAAATTCCCTCAGTTTTCTGTTCTCAAAAGGTCCTGTGATTAGTCCTACTCCTAGAGGTGGAGAAAGTCAAATGAGAAGAACAACAGCATTCACTGTTTATTTTGAGTGTGGTGTATTCATGTGTGTACAGTAAGTTTTCATGTTTGGTAATTCAAGTAACAATAGGACGGGCACTTTTTTGGTTGTTGGTGGTGACTGTCCTTGCATCAGTGTCTGTATGAGACTGAGAGTGTATATAATACATGTGTTGATCATTCAGACTTGTGTCTTTAAATACAACAGATGTAAATAAATGTTCTTGTAATCAACTGGCCAGTTGTTATATGCTTAGCATATGAAATCATTACATTTTCCACACTTTTTACGGCATTTCGAGCAAATCTTATCCACATTCTATTTCAAATCACACTCACTTTGAGTATGTGTGTGTCTGTTTGTGGTAGAAAACTATTTCTAAACTGAGTCATACAATTTTAAATCTGCAACTTTTTGGAATTAAATTTTCATTATCACAGTATGAGTTGAGCACATCTTCAGACATAATTATTCAATGTAACTTAGAGAAAACTGCTTATTCATCTTTCATTTAAAACATACATCAGAGTGTTGCAGTTTCTCAGTACCCTTACCTATGCCATGGGTAGAAACTCACCCAAACAGTTTATAGCATACATGTAGCTTAACATTGCAATCCATGTCTTACCCTTGTCTTCTTAAATGGAAGATGAATTATCCCCAATGGAAAGATTATGTAACAGCATCTTTTTAGCCTGAGGGTTCAGCATACAGTGTACAAACTACCCATGATATGAATCTGAGTATGCAGTCAACATGCTTGTACACTATCTGAAGCGAGCTTTTTACCACTGAAGATGAATCACATACTGAAAAACGACATCTATGGTGAAGATGGAGGCAACACCCTCTTTAGCGGGCTTCAGTTTCTTGCTTGGGAGATAACTTGACAACTAAAAAAAAAAGCCATTTTCGTAAAACTTGGTACAATCAAACCTGCCAGAGCTCGTATAAGTATTTGTACTCTGCATTTTCCATTTTTGCCCATTTATCATTTTTATCACATTTACATGGTGGCAATGGATATATATATAAAACAATCCTTTTGTGGGACTATATCTCCAGTATGATTGATACTAGACCCGCTGGTCAGTCGTGGTGGTGCCTTGAGATAACTTTTAAAGCCAGCAGTGGTTTGACTCACACATTTGCCATTTACAGTGAAGTCCGGCTGTAGTGATAGACCCATGTAGTGATAGTCCGGCTGTAGTAATAGAATTTCTTGGTCCCGGTCCCAGTTGTTCATGTTCTTTGTTAACTTAGTCCGGTTGTAGTGATATTTTTTCAGGCCGGATATAGTGATAGTCCGCTTGTAGTGATACTATTTTCAAGTCCCGGGGAAGCTAAAGTCCGGCTGTAGTGATAATGTTCGAGAGTAATCTCCCTTTACCAAAATGGCGAGCAAACGCCAGCCGGCAACGCAATGTGCTTAGCCCTTGGGACCAAATTTTTTTATCACTACATCCGGACTATTACTACATCCGGATGTCCGGTTATAGTGATATTTTTGTAGGTTTTATCACTACATCCGGCCAATCGCTTTTAGTTGTAGTGATATCTTCAAAGCTGATTAAAGACTAAATTTCATTCCTAACTTCAAAATCTGACGATTTTTTAACCCGTATTTCTAAGTGGCCCTTCTCTCTCTCTCTCTCTCTCTCTAAAACACACACACACACACACACACACACACACACACACACACACACACACACACACACACACACACACACACCGGCTGTTGAACTGCTAGGACGGGGGTAGGTTCACACAGGACATTTGCAAGCCTGACAAAGAAGACAGAAGAAACGTCACAAAACGAAATCAATAGTGGTTCCAAAATCACCGTATTACTGCCTTGAGGCTAGTTTACCAAATGTGCCGCCGCATGTGGCAATAAAAGCTTTGAAGATATCACTACAACTACAAGCGATTGGCCGGATGTAGTGATAAAACCTACAAAAATATCACTATAACCGGACGTCCGGATGTAGTGATAAAACCTACAAAAATATCACTATAACCGGACATCCGGATGTAGTAATAGTCCGGATGTAGTGATAAAAAAATTTGGTCCCGAGGGCTATCACTACATCCGGACTTCACTGTATATTTTTCACTCCGTAGTTGATTTGTGCTTTAATTTGTCATGGGTGTCTTTGTGTCCTTGTGAATTTGCATTTTCTGTATCACTGAAAGAGAACGGAAGAATTTTGCTGTCATTTTGAGATGAGTGGAAGTACATGTGTAAGTGTACAGTTGTTGTGGGTGGAAGTGAAAGTTCTACATGGCATTGAATGGATCTGCACTGTTTCCTCTTTTTTTTTCTGATACAGGCCTGTGATGTACAGACCCAGAAACTGTTACAATTCAAACACTACCTATTTTGTACAAAGTATTTCTCACACAGAATAATAAGACTTGATTCCAAAGCTGTTTATCATTCTTGGGTGATAATTTTCTTGTGGAAATGTAGGTAACAGGTTTTGTTGTAACAGTAGAACTGTTCAATAGAAATAAACAAGAAATATTCCATACTTGGCTCTGCAAAATGTTTGTGTGGGTGTGCGTGTAGATGTGTGATCTGAGAGGGAGAGAGATTATTGCGGTGTGGCAATTATGATTTGAGGAAATTGTCCATGCACTCTAACATTATACGTTGTATTCAGCCCTGTATTTGGGAGAACTGATTAAAGGTGTGTTGGGGGGGGGGGGGGGGTATTTTTGTTTTGGAAGTGGTTGTTTGGGGGTTTTTTTTGTTTTGTTTTGGGTCGCCTTGTGCTTTACTGGGGCTGTTCTTTATTTGTCTATTGTATGTATAGTATGTGTGTGTGTTTGTGGGGGGGGGGGGGGGGGTCATCCAGATGAAAGAGCAGGTGATACCTATTCTGGCCCTACCCTCCAGTTCTTGCCGGTAGGTGTAAAGCATTACATGTATAAACTTGTCATTGCCACAGTGTGACATCTTCAGTCATTCACTGTGACACATGCAGATGGGCTACTTTCTATTTTTATCTTCACGGGGGAAACCCAGCGTGTCTAACAGATTTCAGCGAAATAGCATTGAGGCATGTTTACACAACACTTTCGCTTATCAGTGGTGAAAGCATCCGTTAGTCGCATGCAGCTGTAGTGTCGCCTTGAACCGGCTATTCCTCATATATTCATAAATATCCCCCCCCCCCCCTTCCAACACACACCACAACCGTTTCACCGACCAACACCCATTTCCCCACAACAGTCGACACACAGATTAACTGGTAGCGGGGTCTCTGCTGCACGATCTGATTCTGCTGACGTCACGCTCACCTGATTTTACCTGTATCATGTGAAGAGAACCAGCCGTCACGCTTGGCTGGCGTGTACACGATGTATGGTTTCTTCTTCCGGGTAGAGCGCTTGGAGCGGGATTGCTCAAGGCACAACACACACATCCACACACACAAGCGGAGACAGCACAGGTAAACACCACTCATCGACTTGGCACAGTTGCAAGCCACGAACTGGGCGGCACATCGCTGTTTAGGCCGGAGGTCAAGTCGGCGGCTTGACGTACACTCTGAGGCTTAAAAGAAAACAGGGACAGGTAAGACGGAATATTTTTGTTACAAATCTAGCACAGACAGTAGCAGAAACTGTCTGATCGCCCCCCAAAAACCCCTGTGCGGACACCTTAACGTGGAGCTTTGATCGAGGACAAGGCTGTCCTAATGCAGTGGTGACTGTCTCCCCCCCAAAAATTGTTCTGGAAGATACTGTGTAGCGGCCGACACTCCGCACGGGGGCTGATCGGCGAAGTGTACGGTGTTAAGTGTGTAACTGTTTGCTATTCTCCGAATGTGGAGACCGATACTGCACTCCCGCACGGTGTGTGCGAGCGGTAGTGGCGTACTGGGAATGATCATCATAAAACGTGCAATAGTAATTCTAGTATAGTATAGTTGGTCAGCGATGGTGGTGATTAGGCTTGTTCGGCCTGTGCGCTGGTCTGTTTGAAGTGCAGGTATGGTCACCGTATGAACTGAATCTTGTGGCTCAGTACATGCAGCTAAAACAGCTGGTCTTCCATTTGTGTAGTATTAGTTACACGCGCCGCTCAGTGCCCACTTCAGTCAGTCTGTCGTTGCGCACAAGGCAGTTATTGACTCGAAATGACCCTGGTTATTCAAATCAGTCCCTGAAGGACAGAAGTTTGAGCCGGGCACACAATACAATTGAGCAGCGGCGATAAATAAAACAGTGGGGAGCGGTGACGTGACATGAAACCGTGGTGCCGTGCGTGTCTTACAGATTACCTGACCCCAGGTTAACGACACATGCACATACCTCGTTTTTTCAAAGGTCTGATCAACAGTGTGTACACTGGTCGTGTACATGTTTACATTATCACAGTTACGCTTCATCTGACAGGTAAGTTTGTGTAACGGTTCTCATTTTTTCCCCACACCTTTGTGTTCTAGTCAACTGTGTATCAGCGCATTTTTTTGCTGTCGCGGTGACGGGATAAGCCAGTTTGTCAGGCTGAAGGAGAATCTGTATCGGCCTGTATCCGGTAACGTCGTCAGTATGCTTCAGCAAAAGGTGGGAGGGGAGAGGAGGGGGTGCAGGGGGGGGGGGGGGGGCGGGGATGGGTAAAGGGCCACAGCACATCAGACAGACCCAACGGCAGTGGTTATGGCGACAGGGAAGAACTAGGCCCAGTTGTGTACTTAGCCGTTAATGCACCACCGTCCGTGGGATACCAATGACTGAGTATTTGATCCATTACACAAACCACCCCCAGCCGGTGAGCGAAGATAGGATACAATAAACGGTATATGGTCTGTGACGGGCACGGAGGACTGTCACGAACGAGTGTTAGATAAAAAGTCAGCAGTATGTCTATCTACGCACAAGGAAATTCGTCCTGTGTTGTCGGGCTTGTGTAGGCAGATGTATGTAAGCCGCTTAGACTATGATGTGCGCGCGCGCGCGCACACACACACACAACACACACACACACACACACACACACACACACTGTGCAGGACTGACATTCGGTATCTCAGTGTTAAATATAAAACAGATAATTGTAAACTGATGCAGCTTGTGAGAAAGTACGCAAGTACACCTATGCTGCAAACTGTGATTTTTATATCGATTTCAGGTCTGTCTCTGTGTGTGTGTGTGTGTGTGTGTGAGAGAGAGAGAGAGACCGGGTGTCACGTCACGGTCCCAGCGCCGATGAGAGAGAGAGAGCATTTCTAATTAATTTTACGATCGCGCTATTGTCCCAATGTGACCATGACTGACTCAGGCTGTTGTGTGACTGTGGCTCTAATGTAAAGGTGTTAACTGAAGTAAGCAGACAGTGAACTTGACAAAGCCGCAGCGTACCGCCTGTGATGTAAAAATAACTGGCTACCAATACACACAGACTGCACATATATCCGCCTGCGCCTCAGGCTCAGGCTTATCACGCCAACACTGTGACAGTGTCTGTTATCAAACAGGAAGAACCATCTGTCGGACATTCCATTACAAGCTGTGTTATTCTGAACCAGTCAGTGTCCGCCGGTTGTATGCAATTCACGTTTTATGATAGGTAAACACGGCGCCGGGGGAGGCTTCATATGTAGGCCGGTGTTCACACGAGTGTAATCGCGGTATTTGTAAGTGAAGTGTCTTCCCGGGCAGTGCAAAAGCGAGGTGTGAGCGGCATAAGTGAAGTGACCTGACCGTCAGACTGTGGCTTTAGTTTGGTGTGCGCACTTTGCCAGGTGGGTGCAGTACCGACTTCAAGTCAGTGATCGTGATGAAGATTCGTAATTAACTGATTTCGTTCTAATTAACGCCGTCTTCCTTATTTAGTTCTCCCGGGCTGCACGGCCGAACTGTAAAACGTACTCAGATCAGTGGCATTTTTAATCAGTGTGACTTGAGTAGTTGTTTCGTCTGTCGTCAGTGTAAGAACGTTACTGTAAGATGTTTTGTGTATTTAAAAATGAAATCTTAGAGCTTTTTAACTGATCCCCTTGCTCCTCGCCCCCGCCTCCCCCCCCCCTCTCTCTCTCTCTCATGCTAATAACTACCCGCCAAAAACACCAGCGGAAGCCTCTACCTCTCAAACTATCTCTCGGCTCAGAGCCCATACACCAAGTGTCAACGCATCGCCTTTTGAGCGTTACAGTGGACGACCAATTGAAGTGGGAGCCGCACCTAGAAAAACTTAGTAAAACCCTGTCTAAAAATCTTTTTCTCTTAAGTAAACTTAACCGCATAGTTAGCCACGACAGTTGCAAAGTTTTCTTTCACGCACATATAAAAAGTCATATAGATTACGCCTCCAACCTCTGGGACAAATGTGGTGATATTCACTTGAAAAAGATCAATTCTCTCTATAAACGTGGTATAAAGCTTTTACATCCTGGGCCCTTACCCACAGAAGAAAAACTTAGAGCGCTCGAACTTCTCCCCCTTACCAAGCATCTTGAGTTCAACCGGTGTGTTTTCATGCACAAGATAGTCCACTGTAAGGCTCCTCCATATCTTACCACGTTCTTTCAACCAAGTCAGCGACACAACGCAAGAAATGGCCTGTTCCAATTACCATTACCTAGATTGGACATTTTTAAAACAAGCCTCTCATTCTCTGGGTCACTTTCATGGAACCAGTTGCCAGCATACTTAAAATGTACCCTGAAGCTTCATTCATTTAAAACTCAACTTCTCAGATACTTACGTAAGTCATAGGTCCACGAACAATATCTGAACCATGCTAAATTACTCGTTATCAGATGGCACTATTACATGTTACCTTTTTACAAGTTATGTTGTATACTACAATTTCAAACACCATGCTATCTACTTCTTCACCTATTTTCCGATGTGTTTCCTTTGAATTTCTTGCGCTTCTTTGTATCTTTGCATGTTTTTTTTTTTGTTTTTGTTTTTTCTACTTTCTTATTAGATTACTCCCTTTGTGCCTGGTATACTTTTTTTTGTAATGTTAGCCTTTATTTTTTTGGTGTTCGTAGATTAGCAGGACAGCTTGTAAGATAGGCAGACCATGCCTACAAGTCTTTATCCTGAAATAAACGTTTCAGTCAGTCAGTCAGTCAGTCAGTCTCCCCCCCCCCAGTCTCTCTCTCTCTCTCTCTCACACACACACACACACACACACACACACACACACACACACACTGTCACACACTGTCACACACTGTCACACACATACGCACACACACACACACACACACACACACGCGCACACACACACACACACACACACACACACACACACACACACACACACACACACACACACACACACACACACACACAGTCACTCACTCACTCACTCACTCACTCACTCACACACACACTGTCACTCTCTCTCTCTCTCTCTCACACACACACACACACACACACACACACACACACACACACACACACACATACACACACACACTGTCACACACACACACACACACACACACACACACACACACACACACACACACACACACACACACACACACACACGGTCAGTTTACCCCTTGCACCACCCACCTTCCGGAAAGATCATTACATAGCTACCGACATCCGTTTACTGTCGCCATGTTCTCAGTCACACCGGCATGTGAGCTGGAAAATAGCACATAAAATTGCCGGGTGTGTCAGTGTCGGATAAGCTAAAATCTCTGTATTTTGCCGTACTAGTGCGTAATTTGCGGCTGAGAAAAATCATCAGGTACGAGACAGGTTCGTGTCGCTTGCACCGCAGAGAGAAGCGTTTCACAGCTTATGTTCTAGGTACATGCATTTGGATATGCGACTTCGGTTCGACTGGCAACAGGCAAGAGGTTTTAGTGTAGTTGTCGTAGCTGTGTCGTTGATATTTATAGCCTGATTGTGATACTTGCTTGGTATTAGCTCGATTTTCTCGTGTTCAGTCGTACCGTGGCTGCTGTTCGCATGGCGATGAAGCTCATATAAGTTTCGATTAATTGATAATGCTTGCGGCACTCATCTCTTCTAGTGTGCTTTCTTCTTCTTCTTCTTCTTTAAAAAAAAGAAAGAAAGAAAAAAAGGTAATTGAACCAGGTATATCAGCCTTTCGTGAATGTTTGCGTATCTTTCGTATACAGGTCACGTTCACTCTCACTTACTTTGAGTTTTTACTTACGCATCCAGAACTTATTGAAGTGACCAGTAAGTAAGTATAGGTAAATAACTTAAATAAAAAGGTAAGTAGTTAAGTAAGCAGATGTTCACACCACGATATATGTGTATTACAGCTTTAAGTTTAACCTCTCGAGATTCCTTACGTATCCTTCGCATGCAGCTTTTGCCATAAAATTTTCTCTCCATTTTCTCTTCTTTTCTGGTTTTTTTTTTTTTTTTTTGTTTTGTTTTGTTATTTTAATTAATTAATTTATTTTTAAATTTAATTATTGTTTGGTCCCATGAGCTTACTTATGTGTTCTGAACTTACCGATGCAGTAAGAACGTAAGTAAACTGTACAAGCTGTTTGGCAGTATCAGTAAGATACATTTATTTTATTAGTAAGTTATATGTAGTAGTAGACACTTTGTATGTATAATTAATTTATAATTATGTATTCGTATGTAAGTTGTATGTATTAGTACATTGTATGTATTACTGACTTGAGTAAGTTATATGTATCAGTATGTACTTTGTATACAGTATTAAGTTATAATTTATGTATTAGTAAGTTAGTTGTATATATTAGTAAGTAATTAATTTGCCTGTATTAGTAAATACGTTGAATGTACTGATTAATAAGCCCGGCGAGATTGAACCGGTGCTACGGTACTACGGTACTACTAGTAGTAAGTTGTACGTATTAGAAAGTAAGAACGTTCCGTGTATTGCTTCATTATAGTTTTGACTCGCTGTTCCGTGTATTGCTTCATTATAGTTTTGACTCGCTGTCCTTTTTGTCAACAGGTTGTACACGTACCACCATGTCTGGAGTGTCCGTGACAGCCATCCATACACAGGACGACGACGAAGCAGAGAGCAGCACGCCGCGTCCTAGTGTTGCCTCCCTTGTCTCACGATTCTCTCAAAAGAAGCTGAGTTACGCACCTTCCAGCGGAAGCCATTCACCAGCCGGACCGCAGACAGGCGACAGAACGCCACCACCTACAGCGCCCAAACCGGGGAAGAAGGGGGACACAACTACAGGTACGGAAGCCAAATTTTCCTGATGACCGATGCTCAGTAATAATAATAAAAACTGAGTATTTGTAGGTGCTACCCAGTTTCTTGAACTGGCTCAAAGCGCCGGGAACTCAGTGAACACGCATCCTCGCGTGAATCACACGCATTCTCTCACTCACTGGACACCGTGACGATGCGAAGGGTCAAGTCAGCTATTTCCAGTTTCGAAATTTAGAATTCCATTCAGTGCTCATGAATTGTCTTCATTGTATAAAGGCAGCCCACCCGGCAAGGCTCCCACCCACACTTCCCCGAAAGAAAGAAAGAAAGAAAGAAAACAAGGAGGAACGGCCCCGTCCTACAAAGTTGTTTCTCCAAACTTCATTTTATTTTGTCTTTGTAGTTATTGTTGCCGGTTCTTCCCTCTCCAAGTTCTACCAATGACACTAGATCCTCTACGACCTCGACCGATTAGCCACGTGACTGGGGGTGGGGCCGGGTGGGGGAAGAAGGGAGGGAGAGAGAGAGAGGCAGAGAGAGAGGGTGGGTGAGTGGGTGGGTTGGTGGGTGTTTAGGAGTTTAACGTCCTTTTCCCCCACATAAGGGTGATATCAAGGACGGGGCAACGAGAAAAAGGCCAGCACAAATATTTGGCCCCAGCGGCCAGGATTCGAACTCTCGGCCCAAGCATTGAAAGTCCAACGCTCTACCATTCGGCCACCCTGGCTCCCCAGAGAGAGAGAGAGAGAGAGACGTCAGTTCCGTGATCTAAACATTTGACGTCAGCCCAGGCAGGTCGTCATACAGAGAGAGAGAGAGATGACGTCAATTCCGTGAAGTAAACTTTCGACGTCAGCCTCTAGCACTGAGATCGTCTGAGGATGCTTGTTCATGTCTTGTGATTTCCCTGTTGGCTTTGTGACTTCTCCGACTGAATTATTTTTCACATGAAATCTGGAAGATCTAGAGGGCTGATGAAATGTCGGAAGCAGTGGCGATACTTGCAGATTTTGTCTGCGAACCAAACATTTGACGTCAGCCCCACGCTGCTCGTCTGACAGATGATACTTCTACATATCTTGTAATTTCCTTGTTGCTTTTGTGACTTCCGTGACTGAATTAATTTTTACATAAAATCTGGAAGATCTAGAGAGCTGATGAAACGTGGACTTAAGTGCCTTGGTTTGTACTTACGAAATTGCAAAATTGGAACTTTTTTGACCGGCGCTTCTCGCAGAAACGTGAAAAATGTGTTTATCTAAAAGCTCTGCTATTCTTAATACTAAAGCTATAATAGTGCAGTAGTTCATGTCATATGTGCAGTTGGCACAAGTGACAAAAATACCGGAATGATGAGTAATTTGAAGGAGTCTTTTCATAGATATTTGGCTTTATATGCAAACCACCCCTACCTCGGAAATATTTTTCTTACACAAAACCTGCCAGAGCTACATAGCTGTGCTACGAAAACAGGCAGTATAATTGGATGATCTTCCCAATTTCAGAAAATGAAGCCATTTGAACATTTTTTTCGAAAAAATTCGTAACATGACCGATTTTTAAAAATCAGCGATAACTCTTTTGAAAATCCAGTAGGCTAAAAATCGTGAAAAGTAGCTCTGGAGAAGGTGAATTCCCATTTTATCTCAAAGTAAAAAGGCCTCCAACGAGGTGGTTTAGGAGATAGCCATCATTACATCCGTCCACACACACACACACACAGACACACGTCATTCCCGCCAAAAAGAACGCAGCAGCAAAGTGTGCACGTAAGGTGTCTGTGACGCAGATTTCGTTACGTCACTGTGTGCGTGAAAGTAAGTATTGTGTGGAGAAACGTCACAGTCTTGTTTTGTATCACTGAAACTTGCTGCTGCGCGTAGCAAAATCTGCCCCGTCTCATAAAGTTGTTTCTCTATAGAGAAACAACTTAAAAACAGTGAAGGAGGAGAAAGGTTCCCTATATTTCCGCGCTCTCTTTCCATTATTGCACCGCCTCTGAACTTTGAAATAAATGTTCGAATGGAAAACTATTCGACATAACGAGAGACATCTTGTTGCCCAGTTGCTTTCCCTGGTCCTTGTTTGTCTCTGACAACGTGATTTCACCATACAGTTCAGTTGTGGCATCAATGTCCAGATGAGCATCATACTCGAGAGAAGCGAAACGAATTTCCGCAACAGACGGAACACATCAATAAATCAATAGACGGACTGCAATGAAATTGACAAAAACAAAACAAAATTAGACTCTCGATTCTGTGATCCCATTGACACAATATCTGTGACACGTAATGCGGCATGTTGCGTGAACGCTTCGTTTGCGACAGAATTACTTCTTTCTTTCTTTCTTTTTTTCATTTTTTTTTTCAAGCCGGGGAGCCGGGACAGTCGAGCAGTAGAACATAATGTTTGGGTCGTGAGTTCGATTCCCGGCTGGGGCCAAATATTTGTGCTGGCCTTTTTCTCGTTGCCTCGTCTTTGGTATGACCCAGATTTGGTTGAAAAAGATGTTAAACCCTTAAAAAGAACATTTCAGATTCTTCCATCATTATGTATCGCTGACGTATGTTACTGTCGCCAGAAACAGCACCTGAGACTGAGGTTTTGCGACATACCCAAGACAACAATGGGGATTCGATTGACAGCGGCAAGCACTTAAAGCCGCGCCTCAGCGTGTCCGATCTGGCGAAAAGCCTCGGCAAGGACATCAGTGTAGCTGTTGAGAAACAGATCAAGAAGAACCAGCCGCACGTCTCAGTAATACAGTCGCATAGTTCCTCCAAAAAAGTGCAGTCAGACAGCAGCACAAAAGCGGAGGTACCAGAGAGAAAGTTGGAAGAAGCACCGAGTACAAACGACAGAGACAGCAAGACAGGTGAACAAGAAGTGGTCAACGATACGCCTGACTCTAGCTTCGCAGACTTTCACGAAACATTGCCAGATATTCCTGGCATTGCCCCACAACCCTCTGGCACTGACTCTATCTTCGGTAGCAGTGAAGATGGTGGAAAAAGTGCGGACACTTTTTCACCTCTCAGGTCGGACTTTTCTTCAACCCCAGAAACAACCCAAGTAAGCGCGAGCATTCGAGTAACCTGTGACGCCACATCTACTTCAAACACGATTGCTCCAAGTTCTTCACACCAAGCTGAGGACGACAGGAACCGTCAGACAGATGCTACTTCCAGACAGCAGGTTTCCGTCCAGATACCACCAACGGCTACACGACAACGTTTTCCATCCCCGTCCTCGCCCGTGGACCTCCCTCCTCCGCCAGAGATGGGCGCCCCACCCCCATACAGTCCCGGACCAGCAGACACGTATGTTCCGAGAGGTGTCGAGGCCGAGGCGACTAGCGGGCCGGGAGTACAGGCCAGTGTGTCGAACACGGCTGCACGTATTGGTTCGGGCATCCTGCAGGGGATGCGGCGACAGTCTGAGCAGAACCAGCATCACGTCTCTTTTGGAACTAGCCGTGAGTTGGTTTCTGCCTCTTTTCTCATGATCTTTATGTGTGATAATAGTGATACTGTATGCGCTTACTCTAATTTACATGTTGTACTGGTTGAATGCAACACATGATTATTAATTAAAGGCCCAATCTTTATGGTTTTTATCTTTCTGAGCAGTTTTCAAGGTGTCTACCATCACACTACTTAGACACCTGCACGGTGGCAGCATCTCAAATGCCAACAGAAGCGTACTCAGTGACGCGGCTAACACACTGCACGAGAGTATTGTAACAACACCATCCGCGCATTCGTAGAATTTGAACGGACATGGAAATAGCGTGATTGGTTCAAAGTTTTAGACCGAAGGACGTGGCAAGTGCAGTTGGTCATGAATTCTGGTCGTGCAGAAAATCGAAATTCGTTCAGACCAAGTGGTTCAAAGTGAATCATGTAACACTGATCTTGGTGGCGACGACCACAATAGTGACGTAGACCTAACGAGAAACTACTGATGATTAGTGCTGTGTGACAGATGATGATGGTGGTGATGTAAGCTATGAAAATTACAGAACAACGTAGAACAAATTTGATCCTAACTTTTTATTACAGAAAACAGTAGAGCACAGGTCCCTAATGGAGTGGTCGTCTCCTGGAACTTTTTCTCCGTCCGCGCCACCGTTAAAAACGTCCCGGACACCACCACTGCATTAGGGGCCTGTGCTCTACTGCTTTCTGTAATTTAAAAAAAAAAGTTAGGATCAAATTTGTTTTACGTTCCCGTATATAAAAAGCCTAATTCTCCTAGCCTAATGATGATTATTTCAGCATTTGACGACGATTTCGTCCCTTCTCCCCCCGTCACGCAAGAGCGTCGCAGGAGCGCCGGCCCGGAACCCGTTTCTTTCCACGCTGTATGTGGACGCAACGCTTCAGTGAGCGCGGACCAGCTTGAGGCCAGGAGAGTGCAGACGGAGTTCCGCAACGCCTACATCTTCACCGCCACGCCCGTCACACTCGGCCAGCAGATCGTGCTCAAGATACTCAGCGTTGACTCCCTGTCCAGGTCAGCTTGTATTCTGTTCAGCGGCCTCCTCTTGTTCACAAGATGATAATCATTAATGTGCACGTGTAGCATACAACATTAACTCTCTCTGTGCTAAGAAACCCTCTCCCCCTCCCCCCCCCCCCCCTCCCGGTGGCATACTAACAGAAGGTTGCGTCACTTTGACTGGTAGAAACCCGTTTTGTTAGCGCTCTATTTAGTTCCGCACTTTATGATGATGTTATGATTGAGAATGAAGTTGGCAATCCCATGAATGGGACCGCGGCAGCTTAGCGTTGTGAACACGAGGGCCCCAGATGGGGACGGACCTTAGCATAGACAGAGTTAAAGAAAACTGCGTGAAATCTGTGACCGTGAAAGTTGTCTTTGGCTCTGAATGTAATTATATAACACCAAAGGTATATGTTCACGTCAGGGGAGGGTCAGGGCAAGTCTGATACCGTAAGGGCACGTAGGCTTGTTTCTATTTATAACAGAGTGCCGGCGCCAACAGTAGCAGCAAACAAGAAAATAATTCGGGGTTCTTTAACGCCGTATTTCTTTAACGCCTGAGGCAAATCATATGTGAAAACGGTCGCATTGTCCTAGTGGGACAGGGTTAGAGCATGAACAGTGCCCCCCTCCCTTTTCCCCCGACTGTCAGCTTCCATCTATAGTTAGTTTTAAATACTGCGAATAAAGTTCATCATCTCAGCTAATGTTTTTGTGTATCAGTATAGTAATGTGCGGGGGGGGGGGGGGGGTGCAAGATACGCTGGTAGGTGAGTGGCATCATGTGGTTTATGGTCTGGTCCATTATATTATGTATGCCGACTTACTGCCTCTGACTATGAAATCGCCAAAATTATGGATACGAGAGCTGAACAACAACAAGAACAACAACAACAAACAGCAATAACAACAACAACAAAAGTCCTCTCACCAGCTCTGCCTTCTAGTTTTCACCAACTGTAATGCCTTTGCAGAATAAATGGGATGGCGTTCGGCATGACTGCGTGTGACCCGGCACACATCGTGGCCTCCACACTCCCTGATGATGCCGACCTGCTCCTGGACAGGCTGGAGTACTGGGTCGTCGTGCAGGACGTCTGTCTCAACCCGGAGGTCGGGGACGAAATCTGTATCTCCGTCTCGCCAGATGGTCAGTGTGCCGCTTGATCTTGTATAGTCATAGTGCCCCTTCTCCAGGATGTGACTTCCCCGATCACTCATTGGTTAGCTATAATAATATTAATAATAATAATAATAATAATAATAATAATAACGAGTATTATATAGGCGCTTTACCCAGTTTCATGAATCGGCTCAAAGCGCCGCGAACTGAACCCAGCACGCACGCTCACGTGAATCACACGCATTCTCTCACACACAGGACATAAACACATTACAATCACGTGGTGTGAAGGGTCAGCTCAGCTATTTAAATTTCGGAATTTAGAATTGGATTTATTTTTCAAATTTGGTGGGCTGAACTAGATCTAACTAGATCTTGTGCTGCTGTAGTTTTGATAGTGATATTTGCTGCTGGTGTGTCAAGTGTGTCCGATTACGCACTGTAAAATCTGAAAATGACGCAGAAATTTAAATCACTGGGACCCAGATACGTACACGTATTTCTGGTACTGCTCAGTCCGTTCGAACGATCTCTTGTATCCAGTTATGTTTCTTGCTGCGGCTGAGTAAGGGACTCGCAGAAATTGCAAGAGGACCCCCTGAAATTCTGGAAGAGAGTTCCTGGGGCCCTTTGTTCTGAAAGTTATGGGAAACACTGGTGTTTGTTTTGGTGGTGATTTTGTTGTTGTTGTTGGTTTCTGACTCACGCGTGTGACAAAGTGAGTCTGTGTAGCCTCCGTCGTCTGTCTGTCTGTCTGTCTGTCTGTCTGTCTGTCTGTCTGTCTGTGGTGAACTTTAACGTTGGCTTTTTTGTCCACTCTTTGATATCACCCATACGTGATGGAAAATGAGTTCAG